>JAHUYU010002781.1:0-14683 GCA_030439765.1 Tripidium arundinaceum | reverse complement strand
CTAGGTGAATGTGAGATGCCGCAGGACTTACAAAGTGGCCAGCTCCAAGAATCCAGTAGAAGTGTAGGTTCTTGTAGGACCTGACGAAAGCCTTGGTTCCTTTGCTGGTGCCGCAGTACAGAGACTGCCTCGGCAGGCTCAGGAAGGTCTTCAGCCCATCCATCTAAAATCAGTGTCAGTTCATTCCCAAGAAGACAGTACAGTAAACATTCAGTCATTGAGATATATATGTTTTATGAATCCTGTTATAATGTGGGGAGCAGGAGAAAGACAGTAAGGCTTACTTGAGCTTCTGAACCCATGCTTCTGCGCCATCGGTAGAGCAGATTACGTCGAGCTTCAGGTAGGGGAAAAGACATTCATCAGTACTGAAAATTACAGACTTATTTGATCTTAAGCATATTTTAGTTGAGAATATAATATAAACGGATTATCCATGTGTTTGGTTAAGGGTGCAGGGTCTGTCTCCCAATTAGTTGACCATGTGAGCCATGAGCCACCATGTGATGTGGTGGTTGTTGAGAAAATGCCTTGTGGCGCCTGAAGGTTTCGTGTCACTCACAGCTCCTGGGAAAAAGGCAGATCCGTGCATGGAAGATGGAACACTCTGTTCTTGTGTTTTTTCCTGGCACGGGCCAGGGAGTGGTTGTCCGTTCCTCACTTCCTATGACAATTGACGACCAAAGGTGCACATTTTCTTGGTATGCATCCAGAAACGATGCCATCTTTTCTGAAGTCTGAACACGAACTTGTCGGCGTCACGCTATCCTGCTCTCCCACTGACTAATTTTAAGGCCTTTATTCTTATATATATATTATACAGCACTATACTCGGATTCAAGATTCTCGATTTGACACAGACGCTCGTATTTATCCGTGGCATGCACCCTACAATGTCAAAAATGCATTGTGTAAATAAATCCTTGTATGGGCTAAGGGAGTGGCAATGCAAGCCAAAGGCTAATCCGTAACAGAGAGGAGATATATATAGGACCCTCCAAAAGAGCCTTCTCATAGCCACTTTGCTGATTGCAGCATCATTTTCAGTGCCAGAGATAGGAAATTGATCGATCCGATGATGTTTTGGATTTCATGTCACGGAGGCATAGATACAAAACAATGTTTCTGCCTCGGCGTCGTGCCCGTGGGATTGGGATGACAAAGTTCACAACACGCAGGGTAGCCTGCCAAGACTAGAGGCAGGCACCTATATCTAAACTGAAACCGCACCCCGGTTACACCGGCCCGGGCGACGCACGCGCGCTCACTTTCAGCAGACCACGCCTCTTGGACATGGACAGGCGTGTTCTGCAGCTTCCCCTGCTCCTCTACCTGTGCGTCGCCACGCTCCGTGCCGGTTCCGCTGCGTCGATCACCACCGGCACCCCCGACGGCTCGGAGCTGTGGGGGTACGTCGAAGTCCGGCCAAGTAAGTAACGCTGGCTCCTCATCGACCGCTTGCCAATCGTCGAGCATTCTCTTTGTAGCTAGTCCATGTCCTGAGGTATACATGTCATGACGCCGTTGTTGCAGGGGCTCACCTGTTCTGGTGGTACTGCAAGAGCCCGCAGAGGACGTCGACGCCGGGGAAGCCATGGCCGACCATCCTCTGGCTGCAGGGTGGCCCGGTACGAACGCGCGCGCCGCCTCCGGAAATCCGGCTCAATTCTGGACTGGACTAGCTCCTCTCTGCTCTGCTTCAGGAATCACAAGTGAGCGTTGGCATCAACCGCAGTTTCTTGCTCGCAGGGCGCGTCCGGCGTCGGGCTCGGCAACTTCCTGGAGGTCGGGCCGCTGGACGTGGACCTGAAGCCGCGCAATTCGACGTGGCTGCAGAAGGCCGACCTCATCTTTGTGGTCAGTCAGTCGTCGGAGAGAGCGATAGCTCAGCGCCTCAGCTTCGTCTTCTTCCACGCCACGCCCACATCTTTGCTGTCGGTGATGTTTACGTAATTATCCCGGTGGTCGCAGGACAACCCGGTCGGCACCGGGTACAGCTACGTGGAGGACGACAGCTTGCTGGTGACGACCGACTGGCAGCAGGCGGCGGACGCCACCACGCTGCTCAAGGCGCTCGTCAAGGAGGTACCCACGCTGCAGAGCAGCCCGCTGTTCCTTGTCGCCGAGTCCTACGGCGGCAAGTACGCCGCCACGCTGGGCGTGTCCGTCGCCCGGCCGTCCGCGCCGGCGAGCTCAAGATCACGCTCGCAGGTAACGGTTCCTTTTCCTACTCTACTCACGCAAACAAAACAACCAGTCAATCGTGGCCGAATTACGTGTATAATATAGTGAAAAGTCGTATTTGTTTCACAAAAAAGGTGTCGCCCTCGGGGACAGCTTCGTCTCGCCGGTGGATTTCACGGTGAGAGCTCGCTGCTCGCATACCACTCTGCCCCTGAGCCAAACAACCTTCTTTTCTGAAATCTTCAGTGCAGAACAATTGAGATGAGATTGGAGTGCTTTGGATGGTGCAGGTCTCGTACGTGCCGCTGCTCCTGAGCGTGTCGAGGCTGGACGACAACGCCGCCGCCGAAGCAAACAAGTAAGAACGCCAAGCATTATCCTCTTTCCCAACCAGACACCCCTAACATTACCGGGGTTGGTTACCTACGCATCCCATATCTCGTTGTCAGGAGGACGCAGACGGTGAAGGATCAGATCGCCGCGGGGCAGTTCGCGGCATCTCAGGGATCGTGGAACGACCTGCTGGCCTTCATAGACACCAAGAGTGGCAGCGTGGTAAGTGCTGCTGACCGCCGTTGACTCTAAGCTAGCGCCTCCCCCCTGCCGCGGTTTTATTGCCTCATGCTCATACACTAACAATACCTATGAGTAAAAAGAGTGGTCACCACAGCGGATTTCCTCTTTTTCTTTTTTTTTTCAGGACGTGTACAATTTTCTTCTTGACAGCGGCATGGACCCAGTGTCGGCAGACACGCCGGCGGGCTCGTCGTCGGCCAGCAACGTGCAGGCGTTGAGGTACTCGACGTACCTCAGCAGCCAGGACTCGGCTGGCTCCTCCAACACCATCGACGGCATCATGAACGGGGTCGTCAAGGAGAAGCTCAAGATCATCCCCAAGGACCTCAAGTGAGCGTCGCTTTCGCACCACGATGGTCCACGTTAGTAGCTGTCAGTGTTACCATGCTACAACTGCATTTGCAGGTGGGTGGAGGTCTCCAATGCGGTCTACTATGCGCTGGTCAACGATTTCATGAAGCCAAGAATCGATGAGGCGAGCGAGCTAGCACGACTCTTGTCTATATGAACGAATGAATAAGCGTCTTTAATTTCGTGTCTATATATAAATAAGAAGAAGCTGAAAGGACAGCGGAGTTTGATTAACTCTGTTCTTCTTTTGTTCATTTTCGCAGATTGATGAGCTGCTATCTTATGGTGTGAATGTGACTGTGTACAATGGGCAGGTCAGTACTCCAGCAAATCAAAACTACTGTACTATTTTTTGGTCTGGTCATGATATTAACTTTGTTCCGTTAGTGCTGTTACACTGGCTATGCTGGCAAAATAGTGGAGTGGACCACCATGTTGAGAGCAATGGATAGGATGAAATGTTAGTGCCTTAGTGCTTCAGTGATGATCCAGACACTGAAAACGAACCGACACTGTTTCTGTTTCTTCCACGCAACTCGTAGCACAAAAAGTTCCAGCTAGTATAGTGTTTTCGGTTACTTGGAGCATTCAGGTTCACCAATTCATCCTGGAATTGAAACATCCTGTGTAGGGTAAGCAACCGAGTATAGTGCTGTATAATATATATATAAGAATAAAGGCCTTAAAATTAGTCAGTGGGAGAGCAGGATAGCGTGACGCCGACAAGTTCGTGTTCAGACTTCAGAAAAGATGGCATCGTTTCTGGATGCATACCAAGAAAATGTGCACCTTTGGTCGTCAATTGTCATAGGAAGTGAGGAACGGACAACCACTCCCTGGCCCGTGCCAGGAAAAAACACAAGAACAGAGTGTTCCATCTTCCATGCACGGATCTGCCTTTTTCCCAGGAGCTGTGAGTGACACGAAACCTTCAGGCGCCACAAGGCATTTTCTCAACAACCACCACATCACATGGTGGCTCATGGCTCACATGGTCAACTAATTGGGAGACAGACCCTGCACCCTTAACCAAACACATGGATAATCCGTTTATATTATATTCTCAACTAAAATATGCTTAAGATCAAATAAGTCTGTAATTTTCAGTACTGATGAATGTCTTTTCCCCTACCTGAAGCTCGACGTAATCTGCTCTACCGATGGCGCAGAAGCATGGGTTCAGAAGCTCAAGTAAGCCTTACTGTCTTTCTCCTGCTCCCCACATTATAACAGGATTCATAAAACATATATATCTCAATGACTGAATGTTTACTGTACTGTCTTCTTGGGAATGAACTGACACTGATTTTAGATGGGATGGGCTGAAGACCTTCCTGAGCCTGCCGAGGCAGTCTCTGTACTGCGGCACCAGCAAAGGAACCAAGGCTTTCGTCAGGTCCTACAAGAACCTACACTTCTACTGGATTCTTGGAGCTGGCCACTTTGTAAGTCCTGCGGCATCTCACATTCACCTAGGATCTGCTTCCCATCCCATGTGAGGGTCTTAAATCGGGATGCCCCCGAATGAAGCTGACTTTGTTTTCTCATGTGATCTGTGATCTCTTCTTTGACTGCAGGTGCCCGCCGACCAGCCTTGTATCGCGCTGAGCATGATCGGCAGCATCACCCAGTCTCCAGCCAGTTAGAAGATTTTATGTGATACGCAAAGATCAAATGAAGACGTCGACTGGAAGCAGCTAGCACACGGACACGGGCAATACAGCACTCTTAAGTACAGTGAAGGTCGCATACTTGAAAGGCAATTCAGTTGATGATACCTGTGATTTGCTTACAATTTTCTATACTGTGAAAAATAGAGCGCTGGTGCTATAGGAAAAGTGGGAAAGTACTTTTTTTAATGATTTTTGTAGTGCGTCGATTGATTTATGTTGCGTTTTGGAGAAAAAAAAACAGCTAATTTACCCTATTATTTTCAGAGGTTGTAAAGTTGCGAAAATTCCATATTTACCATAAACATCCGACCATCGATTCAGCAGATTTTTGTCACTATTTAATAAAAAAATCACTAAATGCATTAGGGACTATGAGGCCCATGGAGTGAGCAAGCTACTAATGGGCTAAATCTAATTGTAGGCTAGTTTTTTATAGGTCAAGCTCATTGAAGACAATAGCAATTTAGACTGCCAGATTGCAGGCCCAATTTATATTAGGTTAAACCCAATTGCAAGCCCAAAAATATATTTTAGGTTAAGCCCATTTGTAGGCCCAGATTGTGAGTACTTTTTATTTTCTTAGGATATTTTCACTGCAATTCACTTAAACTAAATATTAGGTTCCAAGGACTTGCCATTCTCATACGTATATGTCAATGATGAAAGACTAAATTACCTCTAGCACCTAAACTATATATTTACCACCTGAAGAGGCAATTTTGTACATTAAAAGATAAGTGCATTCGATGGACAAGCCTTCTCGACCATTTGCATTGCCTCGACTCAAGCTCTTTGATACTGACACGCACCTCCCACTTGCCGTCCTCGGTTTTATTAAGGCCTAAAGCAAAAAAAACATGTTTTTAATGGTTTTGAGATCCAAACAATCAAACATGTCTTCACCCACACCCAAGCAACACACTTAGGGCTTGTTTGGATACACTTGTATTCACATCAATCCATGAGTGATGGAGTGGATAGGGATCAAAATTAGTTAGTTTTCTACCCCAATACATGTGCATCCAAACAAAGGCCTCAATATTGACAATTATCCATCCTTTCCTTAAAGCAGCTCCAATGTATGAAAAAAATCGAACTGTGGCATCGTAAAATCGAATAGAAGAACATTGTGGCAGCCAAACCTTATGTGCTAGTGAAAATCAGATGTTGCAAATGCATCGAACCGTGCTGCATAAAAAATCAGTTGCAAATGGAGACAAGTCTGGAGCGCTTTAGGGGAGAGCAAAGAACCGACGCGTGGATAAAGAGTACCATTTTACTTGTTTGTAGGGTGAGTGACAGGTCCCACCAACCGATGCCCACACTATGTGCATCAAACCCTCTGACACACTTCAGATTCTGCTCGTTCGGATCGATGCCCACACTGGAGCTGCCCTTAGCCTAAGCCAAATGCATAGTCTTTTGCCTCACGGCCTTGAGCCATTGACTCCGATATGTTAGGATTACAGGATCATCTAGGCATAGATCTGTGGGTGAAACCTTTTCTATTCGAGATAAAACTTGTAGCATTTCCCTAGAACATGAACTAGAGAATGAGAGAGAGAAGAAGGCGTGTAGGTGCCTGGCCGTTGGAGTTGGAGGAGTCGATGCTCGACGAAGATGACGCAGAGGCAGCGACGACGGTGACGGCACGATGGAGATGGCGGTGGCGCTTCCCGCCGCTTCAGTGCCTCCCGTGATCGGTTCGGGCTTAGGGTTTCATAGGGGTGGCGGCGGCAAACCTCGCACACTGAGCCACTGGCCCCCACTTCTCTTTAAATGGCACTGCGCGACGGGGGCCCACCACCACGAGTTGGGTGGACACCCCCGATCAGGGCGCGTGAGACAGGGCCCAGGTTGGCCGTTGGACCAACCTGGTGGAGATCAACACTAACAATCTCCCCCTTGATCTCACCTTATAACTTAAACTTAAATACTTATCTCTTTACCCATTCCATCACAGATTAGCGCATAGAGCGTGCCTTGTCACAATAGTTAGTACCATTGGACTAACAGCTACAATACACCTCTCTGTTTTGAAATAGATTCTCAACTGGGCCCTTATTATCCAGAGATCATAGGCTTTCCCGTAAAACCCATGTCGACTGTGTGTTCTGTGAACCCACTGGGTGGTAAGCCTTTGGTAAGCGGATCCGCAAGTACTTGCTCTGTACTTTTAAGCTTAAATGCTTTCAAAATGATCCTAGATTTTCTCCTTTACAACATGTATGTCAATGTGTTTGGCAGCACACTTGACCTGTTGTCATAGGAGTGAATTACTTTAAATGGTTATTGCTGTTGTCAACCATTGTTAATTCCAGGTACAAATTTCCTTAACTACTTTTGCCTATTGTTGGCGGTCACTAACGACTATATCCGACCGCCAATTATAGTCCAAAAGCAGGAGAAATGAACATACTTTTGACACATATGCATTTACTATTGACAAAGTTCCACTTGTATTGGAAGCTTATTATTTTGCAGAGAACATACCAAAATACAGTGGAACTTTGTCAATAGTAAATGCATATGTGTCAAAAGTATGTTCATTTCTCCTGCTTTTGGACTATAATTGGCGGTCGGATATAGTCGTTAGTGACCGCCAACAATAGGCAAAAGTAGTTAAGGAAATTTGTACTGGAATTAACAATGGTTGACAACAGCAATAACCATTTAAAGTAATTCACTCCTATGACAACAGGTCAAGTGTGCTGCCAAACACATTGACATACATGTTGTAAGGAGAAAATCTAGGATCATTTTGAAAGCATTTAAGCTTAAAAGTACAGAGCAAGTACTTGCGGATCCGCTTACCAAAGGCTTACCACCCAGTGGGTTCACAGAACACACAGTCGACATGGGTTTTACGGGAAAGCCTATGATCTCTGGATAATAAGGGCCCAGTTGAGAATCTATTTCAAAACAGAGAGGTGTATTGTAGCTGTTAGTCCAATGGTACTAACTATTGTGACAAGGCACGCTCTATGCGCTAATCTGTGATGGAATGGGTAAAGAGATAGTATTTAAGTTTAAGTTATAAGGTGAGATCAAGGGGGAGATTGTTAGTGTTGATCTCCACCAGGTTGGTCCAACGGCCAACCTGGGCCCTGTCTCACGCGCCCTGATCGGGGGTGTCCACCCAACTCGTGGTGGTGGGCCCCCGTCGCGCAGTGCCATTTAAAGAGAAGTGGGGGCCAGTGGCTCAGTGTGCGAGGTTTGCCGCCGCCACCCCTATGAAACCCTAAGCCCGAACCGATCACGGGAGGCACTGAAGCGGCGGGAAGCGCCACCGCCATCTCCATCGTGCCGTCACCGTCGTCGCTGCCTCTGCGTCATCTTCGTCGAGCATCGACTCCTCCAACTCCAACGGCCAGGCACCTACACGCCTTCTTCTCTCTCTCATTCTCTAGTTCATGTTCTAGGGAAATGCTACAAGTTTTATCTCGAATAGAAAAGGTTTCACCCACAGATCTATGCCTAGATGATCCTGTAATCCTAACATATCGGAGTCAATGGCTCAAGGCCGTGAGGCAAAAGACTATGCATTTGGCTTAGGCTAAGGGCAGCTCCAGTGTGGGCATCGATCCGAACGAGCAGAATCTGAAGTGTGTCAGAGGGTTTGATGCACATAGTGTGGGCATCGGTTGGTGGGACCTGTCACTCACCCTACAAACAAGTAAAATGGTACTCTTTATCCACGCGTCGGTTCTTTGCTCTCCCCTAAAGCGCTCCAGACTTGTCTCCATTTGCAACTGATTTTTTATGCAGCACGGTTCGATGCATTTGCAACATCTGATTTTCACTAGCACATAAGGTTTGGCTGCCACAATGTTCTTCTATTCGATTTTACGATGCCACAGTTCGATTTTTTTCATACATTGGAGCTGCTTTAAGGAAAGGATGGATAATTGTCAATATTGAGGCCTTTGTTTGGATGCACATGTATTGGGGTAGAAAACTAACTAATTTTGATCCCTATCCACTCCATCACTCATGGATTGATGTGAATACAAGTGTATCCAAACAAGCCCTAAGTGTGTTGCTTGGGTGTGGGTGAAGACATGTTTGATTGTTTGGATCTCAAAACCATTAAAAACATGTTTTTTTTGCTTTAGGCCTTAATAAAACCGAGGACGGCAAGTGGGAGGTGCGTGTCAGTATCAAAGAGCTTGAGTCGAGGCAATGCAAATGGTCGAGAAGGCTTGTCCATCGAATGCACTTATCTTTTAATGTACAAAATTGCCCTTCAGGTGGTAAATATATAGTTTAGGTGCTAGAGGTAATTTAGTCTTTCATCATTGACATATACGTATGAGAATGGCAAGTCCTTGGAACCTAATATTTAGTTTAAGTGAATTGCAGTGAAAATATCCTAAGAAAATAAAAAGTACTCACAATCTGGGCCTACAAATGGGCTTAACCTAAAATATATTTTTGGGCTTGCAATTGGGTTTAACCTAATATAAATTGGGCCTGCAATCTGGCAGTCTAAATTGCTATTGTCTTCAATGAGCTTGACCTATAAAAAAACTAGCCTACAATTAGATTTAGCCCATTAGTAGCTTGCTCACTCCATGGGCCTCATAGTCCCTAATGCATTTAGTGATTTTTTTATTAAATAGTGACAAAAATCTGCTGAATCGATGGTCGGATGTTTATGGTAAATATGGAATTTTCGCAACTTTACAACCTCTGAAAATAATAGGGTAAATTAGCTGTTTTTTTTTCTCCAAAACGCAACATAAATCAATCGACGCACTACAAAAATCATTAAAAAAAGTACTTTCCCACTTTTCCTATAGCACCAGCGCTCTATTTTTCACAGTATAGAAAATTGTAAGCAAATCACAGGTATCATCAACTGAATTGCCTTTCAAGTATGCGACCTTCACTGTACTTAAGAGTGCTGTATTGCCCGTGTCCGTGTGCTAGCTGCTTCCAGTCGACGTCTTCATTTGATCTTTGCGTATCACATAAAATCTTCTAACTGGCTGGAGACTGGGTGATGCTGCCGATCATGCTCAGCGCGATACAAGGCTGGTCGGCGGGCACCTGCAGTCAAAGAAGAGATCACAGATCACATGAGAAAACAAAGTCAGCTTCATTCGGGGGCATCCCGATTTAAGACCCTCACATGGGATGGGAAGCAGATCCTAGGTGAATGTGAGATGCCGCAGGACTTACAAAGTGGCCAGCTCCAAGAATCCAGTAGAAGTGTAGGTTCTTGTAGGACCTGACGAAAGCCTTGGTTCCTTTGCTGGTGCCGCAGTACAGAGACTGCCTCGGCAGGCTCAGGAAGGTCTTCAGCCCATCCCATCTAAAATCAGTGTCAGTTCATTCCCAAGAAGACAGTACAGTAAACATTCAGTCATTGAGATATATATGTTTTTATTGAATCCTGTTATAATGTGGGGAGCAGGAGAAAGACAGTAAGGCTTACTTGAGCTTCTGAACCCATGCTTCTGCGCCATCGGTAGAGCAGATTACGTCGAGCTTCAGGTAGGGGAAAAGACATTCATCAGTACTGAAAATTACAGACTTATTTGATCTTAAGCATATTTTAGTTGAGAATATAATATAAACGGATTATCCATGTGTTTGGTTAAGGGTGCAGGGTCTGTCTCCCAATTAGTTGACCATGTGAGCCATGAGCCACCATGTGATGTGGTGGTTGTTGAGAAAATGCCTTGTGGCGCCTGAAGGTTTCGTGTCACTCACAGCTCCTGGGAAAAAGGCAGATCCGTGCATGGAAGATGGAACACTCTGTTCTTGTGTTTTTTCCTGGCACGGGCCAGGGAGTGGTTGTCCGTTCCTCACTTCCTATGACAATTGACGACCAAAGGTGCACATTTTCTTGGTATGCATCCAGAAACGATGCCATCTTTTCTGAAGTCTGAACACGAACTTGTCGGCGTCACGCTATCCTGCTCTCCCACTGACTAATTTTAAGGCCTTTATTCTTATATATATATTATACAGCACTATACTCGGTTGCTTACCCTACACAGGATGTTTCAATTCCAGGATGAATTGGTGAACCTGAATGCTCCAAGTAACCGAAAACACTATACTAGCTGGAACTTTTTGTGCTACGAGTTGCGTGGAAGAAACAGAAACAGTGTCGGTTCGTTTTCAGTGTCTGGATCATCACTGAAGCACTAAGGCACTAACATTTCATCCTATCCATTGCTCTCAACATGGTGGTCCACTCCACTATTTTGCCAGCATAGCCAGTGTAACAGCACTAACGGAACAAAGTTAATATCATGACCAGACCAAAAAATAGTACAGTAGTTTTGATTTGCTGGAGTACTGACCTGCCCATTGTACACAGTCACATTCACACCATAAGATAGCAGCTCATCAATCTGCGAAAATGAACAAAAGAAGAACAGAGTTAATCAAACTCCGCTGTCCTTTCAGCTTCTTCTTATTTATATATAGACACGAAATTAAAGACGCTTATTCATTCGTTCATATAGACAAGAGTCGTGCTAGCTCGCTCGCCTCATCGATTCTTGGCTTCATGAAATCGTTGACCAGCGCATAGTAGACCGCATTGGAGACCTCCACCCACCTGCAAATGCAGTTGTAGCATGGTAACACTGACAGCTACTAACGTGGACCATCGTGGTGCGAAAGCGACGCTCACTTGAGGTCCTTGGGGATGATCTTGAGCTTCTCCTTGACGACCCCGTTCATGATGCCGTCGATGGTGTTGGAGGAGCCAGCCGAGTCCTGGCTGCTGAGGTACGTCGAGTACCTCAACGCCTGCACGTTGCTGGCCGACGACGAGCCCGCCGGCGTGTCTGCCGACACTGGGTCCATGCCGCTGTCAAGAAGAAAATTGTACACGTCCTGAAAAAAAAAAGAAAAAGAGGAAATCCGCTGTGGTGACCACTCTTTTTACTCATAGGTATTGTTAGTGTATGAGCATGAGGCAATAAAACCGCGGCAGGGGGGAGGCGCTAGCTTAGAGTCAACGGCGGTCAGCAGCACTTACCACGCTGCCACTCTTGGTGTCTATGAAGGCCAGCAGGTCGTTCCACGATCCCTGAGATGCCGCGAACTGCCCCGCGGCGATCTGATCCTTCACCGTCTGCGTCCTCCTGACAACGAGATATGGGATGCGTAGGTAACCAACCCCGGTAATGTTAGGGGTGTCTGGTTGGGAAAGAGGGATAATGCTTGGCGTTCTTACTTGTTTGCTTCGGCGGCGGCGTTGTCGTCCAGCCTCGACACGCTCAGGAGCAGCGGCACGTACGAGACCTGCACCATCCAAAGCACTCCAATCTCATCTCAATTGTTCTGCACTGAAGATTTCAGAAAAGAAGGTTGTTTGGCTCAGGGGCAGAGTGGTATGCGAGCAGCGAGCTCTCACCGTGAAATCCACCGGCGAGACGAAGCTGTCCCCGAGGGCGACACCTTTTTTGTGAAACAAATACGACTTTTCACTATATTATACACGTAATTCGGCCACGATTGACTGGTTGTTTTGTTTGCGTGAGTAGAGTAGGAAAAGGAACCGTTACCTGCGAGCGTGATCTTGAGCTCGCCGGCGCGGACGGCCCGGGCGACGGACACGCCCAGCGTGGCGGCGTACTTGCCGCCGTAGGACTCGGCGACAAGGAACAGCGGGCTGCTCTGCAGCGTGGGTACCTCCTTGACGAGCGCCTTGAGCAGCGTGGTGGCGTCCGCCGCCTGCTGCCAGTCGGTCGTCACCAGCAAGCTGTCGTCCTCCACGTAGCTGTACCCGGTGCCGACCGGGTTGTCCTGCGACCACCGGGATAATTACGTAAACATCACCGACAGCAAAGATGTGGGCGTGGCGTGGAAGAAGACGAAGCTGAGGCGCTGAGCTATCGCTCTCTCCGACGACTGACTGACCACAAAGATGAGGTCGGCCTTCTGCAGCCACGTCGAATTGCGCGGCTTCAGGTCCACGTCCAGCGGCCCGACCTCCAGGAAGTTGCCGAGCCCGACGCCGGACGCGCCCTGCGAGCAAGAAACTGCGGTTGATGCCAACGCTCACTTGTGATTCCTGAAGCAGAGCAGAGAGGAGCTAGTCCAGTCCAGAATTGAGCCGGATTTCCGGAGGCGGCGCGCGCGTTCGTACCGGGCCACCCTGCAGCCAGAGGATGGTCGGCCATGGCTTCCCCGGCGTCGACGTCCTCTGCGGGCTCTTGCAGTACCACCAGAACAGGTGAGCCCCTGCAACAACGGCGTCATGACATGTATACCTCAGGACATGGACTAGCTACAAAGAGAATGCTCGACGATTGGCAAGCGGTCGATGAGGAGCCAGCGTTACTTACTTGGCCGGACTTCGACGTACCCCCACAGCTCCGAGCCGTCGGGGGTGCCGGTGGTGATCGACGCAGCGGAACCGGCACGGAGCGTGGCGACGCACAGGTAGAGGAGCAGGGGAAGCTGCAGAACACGCCTGTCCATGTCCAAGAGGCGTGGTCTGCTGAAAGTGAGCGCGCGTGCGTCGCCCGGGCCGGTGTAACCGGGGTGCGGTTTCAGTTTAGATATAGGTGCCTGCCTCTAGTCTTGGCAGGCTACCCTGCGTGTTGTGAACTTTGTCATCCCAATCCCACGGGCACGACGCCGAGGCAGAAACATTGTTTTGTATCTATGCCTCCGTGACATGAAATCCAAAACATCATCGGATCGATCAATTTCCTATCTCTGGCACTGAAAATGATGCTGCAATCAGCAAAGTGGCTATGAGAAGGCTCTTTTGGAGGGTCCTATATATATCTCCTCTCTGTTACGGATTAGCCTTTGGCTTGCATTGCCACTCCCTTAGCCCATACAAGGATTTATTTACACAATGCATTTTTGACATTGTAGGGTGCATGCCACGGATAAATACGAGCGTCTGTGTCAAATCGAGAATCTTGAATCCGAGTAGACACATTCTAACAAAAGAAACTTGACCGACTGAGCCCGATTCTACTCCAATTCTAGACACTAGGTGTCAAAGTAAGTGGTGAAAAATAATGAATCCAGTGTCCACCTTGGTTTGATACCATGAATATATATATATAGCTCTCGTAAATGCCACTTGAGAAAAAACCAAATATTGATTGATGACAGAAAAATGTCATTTCGTTCGGTTCACTCGGTCGAGTGCGTAGGTTCACTTGTTTTGGTTCGACAAGTACTTTTCACTTGAAATCGACTTATTAGTTGGCCATATTCATATGTTCACTCGGCTTGCTTGGCTAAAGGTATGATCACTTGGCTTGGATGGCCGAATGTATATATGGGCTAAACAGATATACTCGAACCAGTCGTCACTAGTTGGTGATTTTCATTCGGATCAGGCAGCAATAATTAGTGGTGTGCCGAGCCAATCGGCAAGAGAGATAATCGAATTATTTGGCAAAGCAATAGGTCGGACCAATCAATAATGTAATAAGATGGTCAGTTCAGTCAAATGCAATAAGACGGTTGGATCAATTGACGATGGAATAAGGCAGTCGGATTAATCGGCAACACAATAGGAGGAGGGAATCCAAGTTGAAGGTTTGCCAATCAATGCTTACATATATCCTTGCACAAGGGAGGGAGTCTGAATTGAAGACCTACAATTCTTCGTCCACATGCTGCCCAAAACCATGATTGACCTGAGTTGGATCCGGTTTTGACTTCAGATTTCACACCAACATTGGAAAAGACCAATCACACTATCTATATCTATACCTAGGCCCTGTTGGCTTGTCTCATTTTCGGCTTGTTTCGGCTTATTTTGGCTTATTCTCTCTCACAAAACACTATTGAATCAGCCGAAATTAGCCGGCTTTTCAGCTAGCCGAACAGAGCCCTAATAATACTAAAGAGGTAAAATTTCAGCTCATTTTTTTCGTCCACCTCTCCCTAACTAACTCCAT
>JAHUYU010000763.1:0-18590 GCA_030439765.1 Tripidium arundinaceum | reverse complement strand
GGCAAAATAGGATAGGGGAAAGATTCTGCCACCGAGTTTTTGGCTCGAGTGATAGAAAAAGAAAAAGTGTCTTTCCCCAACTTAACGTTCAGTTCCCCTGAAGATGGTTGGTCTAAGAAGAGTTTCTCTAGGGGATGCCCGATCATGACGTCGAAATCTTGAATGTCGAAGACATAGAAATCAAGGGCCATTTCGACCTTATCATGATGAATGGTTATATTATGCAGAATTCCACGTCCTTTCAGGTTGGTACGTGGAGCGATTCTGAGGTTTTTGTTTATTGGAGCAAGAGGTTTACTGCCAAAATAGGCAGATGCAAATGATGTGGACATTATGTTCGCTCCAATAGTAGGATTGTAAAGTACATCCACCAGATCATCACGGATATGGCATTGAATGGTTATAGAAGGGGTGCAAATATGAATTTCTTCAGAAGAGTGCTCCGCTTCTTCTACCCATTCACTGCTCATGATAGCAGTCAGCTCCTTTATAGATTCCTTATGGAATTCTTTGTCTAGAGGGTCACAAGGAGTGACAGGGACTGGTGGTCTCTTTTGACAAGAGTATTTCGAGGTGTTTCCGAAGTTTTCAAAAAGTTCGTCCTCGAAAAAAGTAAAGTCTGAAGGTTGGAAATCTTCCTCCAGAGTTTCTGGTTCAGGTGAGGGTCTCTGGTTAAGAGTTATGGGCTCGGCCTCTGCCGAAGAGACTTCCTCGGGTTTTGGTTCGGGTTCTATACGGAGGGGTTCTAGCGGAGGAGTGTTTTCTAGAATGCGATCTAGAAGAGCTTCTCCTTCTGCTGTGGTTTTATGTGTAAAAGATCCTCCGGCAGCTATATCGAGCTGTAGGGCAGACTCCTTGCTAAGACCTAACCAAAAATGCTGTAACAGCACATGGTTTGGTATAGACAAGTCTGGGCCAGAACGTGATAGGATTGAACATCTGTCCCAGGCTGCACCTATAGTTTCCTTCTCTTTTTGTTGGAAGTTGAGAATCTCCTGTCGTAGGGCAGCGATTCGAGATATAGGGAAGAACGCGAGACAGAATCTGTTCCTCAGTTCTTCCCAATCTCCATTTACCTTCCCTACGTTGTGGGTGTACCATTGTTTCGCCCTCTCATCAAGCGAGAAAGGAAACAACTTCCACCGAAGTGTTTCTTGTGACATGCCCGAAATGGTTAGGCATGCACAGAGTTTCTCAAACTCCCTTAAATGGTGGTAGGGGTTTTCATAATCTAACCCCAAGAAGGTCTGTTCCCGAACCATGGCTATAAAGCTAGGGCGGAGTTCATAGCTAGAAGCTGTGATTGGCTTCGATGATTTTGGTGGCTCTACAAACTCGCCCTTGGGAGCAGAAAGGGTTTGAATGGTTGGTTGCTCCATTGGAAAAAGATTAAAAGAAAAGAAAGAGTAAAATAAAGGATACACGGGCGAACTAGGTTCGGAGACAAAAACGACAACCGTTCCCCGGCAACGGCGCCAGAAATGCTTGTTGGTATTTCTTAGCGTAAGCAGAAAAGTCTGCAAGCGCACGGAAGTACCGTTGTAGCACTTCACCCGGTGGTAAGCAGGGTATCGTATTTCCACGAGGAACGGTGGTGTTAAAGGTCTCTCGGCTAGTTCTCCCAAGAAAACAAGAAGAAGGGTACTCGGGTAGTGAGGTTTTTCTAAGGATAGAGATCTTAAGGTAAGATAACTTGGTCACTATAGACTTGCTTCGGGCACCGGCTTATACTTGGTCTACCAAGTACCTCCGGCCTGTAGCTCTACGTCGAACCCGAACGTGGGGGATTACGAGGGACGGACAGGGCTGTCACCACCTGCCGCCTACCCCTCAACCGTGGGGAACGAGGCAAACGAAGGTAACTTCTAGCTTGGACACCACGTCCACGCTATCAGTTACTACTCTAGCGTTGGCCAGGAACTTCCATCTCTATCAGGAGTCCTCTACTAGAGTATTCGTCACAAGGACGAACGACGATCCCGCAAGTTTATAATGAACAAAGATAACTTACTTAAGAACTCAATATCAATAGATAAACACGAACTTCTTACTTCAAGTAGCAAGATGATCGTTGAGGTACAAGTGTAGATGGAGCCGACAAGTCCGGCACTCCGTCCACCCGATGTACAAGGCTTGCCAAGTACAAGAAGGAGAAGGAGCCGACTCCCCGGTATTCCTCTAACTCTTCCTCACTCACTCCCTATACTAGTCTAGCTAATAGCTAATGTGGAGGTGAAGCTTGCTCTTCTTCTTTTCTTCAAGTGTATGATTGTAGGCTAAACATTTATGCTTAATGTCTATCTTAGCTTGTTTAGCTTTTTGTGTTGATGCCTATGATGGATGTTGGTTTAGAATGGTTATGTTGAGTTTAAGTCCTCTTCTTTCTTGCATAACCATTCAAGATCTTTTGATTTATTCTTGTGGTATATCTTGTCATATGCATCACGATCTATTGTTTCACACACACTTAGGCACCCCACGGATTGCAAAATTTAGGGGGAGCTTATTCTTAATGTATGTATGCAATCTTGATGTGAATCAAGATTTGAAATTCCAAATCCTATGCATACATTAAGGGGGAGCTCAACTTAAATTTTGGAATTCAAAAACTTCAATTCTTTCTATCTAATGTAAGCCTAAGTTGGTTGTCATCAATTACCAAAAAGGGGGAGTTTGTAAGTGCATTCGCCCCCGTTGTGGGTTTTGGATAATTAATGACAATTAAATTAGGGACTAACATGTTTATCAAGTATAATCTACAGGTGTTAGTCCATTGATGGAATTGAAAAAGAATATCTGGTGAATTATAGCACCCTAAATTTTGATGGACAATAGGCGCTTCGACTCAAGGGCTCCAACACCTTTTATTTTAATGTGAGTCGTAGGAAACGCCGCACTATCAAGAGGGATACAAATCTAGTTGGCAAAATGGGGATAAAAAGTGCTCTTGTCGACTCTTAGTATGCTGAGAGACGGGCATCGGAAGTTCCGGTGTGAAGGACCGGAAGTTCCGGCTGCACTGTAGCGCGAGCGTGCGCGCATCAGAGTTTTGTTTCGGACTCAGACCGGAACTTCCGATCCGGCACCGGAAGTTCCGGTTGCACTGTAGCACGAGCGTGCGCGCATCAGAGTTTTGTTCCGGACTCGGACCGGAAGTTCCGGTCCGGCACCGGAAGTTCCGGTTAGTGCAGATTGCGAGCGTGCGCATGCGAGAGTTTTGTTCCGGGCTCTGTCCGGAGGTTCCGGTACAGACCGGAAGTTCCGGTCTGTGCACCGGAAGTTCCGGTGGACCCGTGTTGACTGACAAGCCCAACGGTCAGATCTCGTTTGACCGGAAGTTCCGGTGGCTTCCACCAGAACTTCCGGTGGCTCATCTGAGCCCGAGTATATAAGCTTCTCACCTCATTTCTAACCGTTGTAACAAGAGAGCTTCGCACATTTTCATTTCTTCTGCTCTCCCAACTCTCTCCAAGCTGTGACTCGCCCACTCTCTCTCCCCCTTTGCCTCCAAGCTTCAATCTCCGATTGTTTGAGCTAGGGACGTGAGATTTGAGAGAGGGAGCATCGATCTTTGACTTGAGCACTTGGATTCCTCGTTTTGCCGGGTTGGTTTGTGTTTGTTACTCTTGGGTTCTTGGAACCCTAGCCGGCTAGGCGTTCTTCGTGGTTGCCCGTGTTGATTCATTTGTGAGGGTGCCCCGAAGTGTTTGTATCACTCTTGATCCTTAGTGGAAATCTCAAGTTAGCCTACGTGGTTGCTTGAGGGAGGAGACCTTCGTGGTCGAACCTTCGTGGTCACGTCAAAAACGAGGACGTAGGAACTCCTTCGTGGGGACTGCCGAACCTCGGTAAAAATAGCTTGTCTTGCTGTGGCGGTAGCATCGACTACCCTTTGTTCTTGTGTTCTTGTTGTTCTTCCTCTCTACCCCCAACTTCTTAGGTGGGAGGTCCCGATCTACGATTTGGTGTGGTTCCAAGCCTTGAGGAGTTCAACATCATCATCAATAACCTCTAGGAGGGTGTGGTAACACTTGGATCTGAAATCTCAACTCGATTCACTCTGATTTTGTAGCTCTTTTAGGGCACCAGAAGTTCTGAAGGTCTGCACCGGAAGTTCTGGTCCCCCTGACCGGAACTTCCGATCCAGACCACCGGAACTTCCGGTCTGGTATTTAACTTCCGCAAATTCGAGTTTGTGAGTTTCAGGTTTTGCAAAAAGGCCTATTCACCCCCCCTCTAGGCCAATTAGGTCCTTTCACCTAGCATGGCCTACAACATGGCAGCCGCCGCCTGTCGCCTCGGGGACATCTTCGACACACTGGACCTGAAGACTAAACGAGAAGCTCCGCAAGGCAAGGCGGCTCCTTCACATCACTCTGGAGCAGCAGGCGGAGAGCTCGGCATCCCGCCGCCGCACTGCTGCCTCCAGGGCATCCCAGCCAATGCCAACCATAGACGGGGACTGTTCTGATGCGCGCGCCCCACCTACGGGGAGAAGCAGCGGCGACACCTCCGTCGACAGTTCTGACCGTCCGAGGGCCCAGGGCGCCAAGCCTCGACAGGAGCGCAGGATCAAGCCCTCCGTCCGTCGGCCCCCAGCGCGCAACCGGATCGGAGAAGACCGGGATGTGCGCGACACCATCGAGGCGAGGCGCTACGCTCAGATTAGACCCCTGAGCCCAGAGCAGGGGAAGGGAACCCCGTCCAGGACCAGTACGGTCCCCGGGCATTCGGGGCCAGGATCCGGGTGGCCTCCTACCCCAAGCGCTTCCGGCCGCCGACCCACATCGCCAAGTACGACGGGGAGACCAACCCCGACCACTGGCTCAAAGACTACCGGCTCACGATGAGGGCTGGGGTATCGGATGATGACTTCATAGTCCAGTACCTCTCCCTACTCTTGTCAAGCTTGGTGAGGGCTTGGCTAGAACAGCTCAACGCCTGCAGCATGCGAAGTTGGGCCGACCTCCGCTCGATCTTCATTGGGCACTTTCAGGATACGTACACTTGACCTGGTAACTCTTGGGACTTGCGTAATTGCAGGCAGAGGTCGGATGATACCATCCAGGAGTACATTCAATGCTTCTCCAAGAAGCAGAATGAGCTCCCCAATGTCACGGACGCCGACATCATCAACGCCTTCACCTGCGGCACCACTTGCAAGGCGCTCATCCACGTGCTCGGGCGCGAGGCCCTGCAAACGACAAGGGAGCTTCTGGATGTCGCCAGCAAAAGTACGCCACAGGGGAGGAGGCCGTTCTGGCCAACTTCAGCAGAAAAGGCAAGGCCGGAACCCACCTCAGTGGTGGCGACAGTGACGACAAAGCCGCCGCGGCCAGCCGTCACCGCGAGAAGCTCAAGAAGGACAAGAAGTGCCACGAGGAAGAGATGGTGGCCGCGGCCGACCGCGCCACTCGGCCTCAACCCAAGGGGAAGGGCCCGCAGCATGAGTACTTTGAGAAGGCGCTCGAGGGGCCCTGCCCCTTCCACGGGGGGCATGCCAAGCAGCTCCTCAAGGAGTGTGCCACCATGAGAAGCTACATCTATGGTACCCTTGACCTGAAGAGCAAGGCCCAGAAGGCAAACGGGGAGGCTGACATTGGTCAAGGGGAGGACACCGAGTTCCCCGAGTCTGACCAGTGCCTCATGATCTTCGGGGATCTCAAGCCTACAAATCCCGCCGTCAGTGCCGCATCACTCAACAGGAGGTGAACGTCGTCGAGACCCTTGCTGCCCCGACACGGCTTCGGTGGTCAGAGATGGCCATCGCCTTCAGTCAGGACGACCACTCCAACCATGTCCCTCACCTGGGACATTACCCACTCATGGTCAATCCAATCGTGGGCACCACACAGTTATCCAGGGCGCTCATTGTGGCAGAACCCCCTAAATTATATGGCCCACACGCATATGCCATTGTCCCAAAGACCTTTGACGACTATGCATGTGTACCAAGTAACTTAAGAAGTCTGTCGGGTGTCCTCGGGAAACCCGAATCATCCACATTCTTTCCGAGCAGGATCCCATTACAGAGGCATTGCAGTATTACGACAGTTTAAACAAATGTATTACATCAGAGTAAAAGTGCGGAAGCATTACATAACATTATTTTACAAACCCGTTGTTCCAAAGCTTACAACTATAAGTACTATTATTACAAACCATATGTAGTGGAGTAGCATTAGTAACATTATACATAGCACACAAAAGTCATGCCCTGCCCAAGGGTCACACCAACTACTCATCGTTATCCACTTGAAAAACTGTCATGCAGCACCATCCGAAACAGACCTGCTCATGAGGCTCACCTGCAACAAGGGTTAAAGAACCCTGAGTACTGGGTACTCAACAAGACTTAACCGACTAAAAAGAGAAGAAGACTCAGGAATGCAGGCTCAGGGGATTCAAGGTAAGGTTTTAGAAGCATCAAGAGTTTCTTTGCGTAAAAGCTCGCTAACAGTGAATCCTTAACTTTCATCATTTTAACCCTTTTTAAGTCATCATTAAAGATGAGTGATTCCTAGTCTAGATCAAACACTTGTCATTACAATCCATCTCATTCTTTCACCAAGTTTCATTTCTTAACTGTTGGCGGTTCTTAACTCACACTTCATACCGCCAACATTTATATAAAACCTGCCCAAAAGCAACACCAAACTTAGAAATAGGGGTTTACAACTAACCATTTCCATGAGTTTTGGTGAGTTATCTATTTTGCAGGTACAAACATGAATATACACCAAGGTTTGGTGAAAAGAAAAGAGAAAAACTAGAATATCTCATTTGGGCCAAGCATACAAAGAAGAGAAAAAAGGAAAAGCCCACTCAATTAGCAAATCTGGGCCGACCACCTACGAAAACAAGATCCAAGCCCAAATAGCAGCCCACTTGTCAAAGGCGGTGGCAAGCCGAGCCAGGCCAGGTGCGGCCGCACCAGGGGTGCGGCCGCACCCCCATCACCGCCTCTCGGGCCCACCTTTGGCAGGGCGGTGCCATTAATGCCTTGGAGGTCGGTTGCGGTGGTGCTTTCCTAAAATACATTGGCAAACCGACCTCACCAAGCTACAAAAGGAGGAGGACACCCCCTCTCAAATCATCATACACTTGAAGAAAAGAAGAAGAGCAAGCTTCACCTCCACATTAGCTATTAGCTAGACTAGTATAGGGAGTGAGTGAGGAAGAGTTAGAGGAATACCGGGGAGTCGGCTCCTTCTCCTTCTTGTACTTGGCAAGCCTTGTACATCGGGTGGACGGAGTGCCGGACTTGTCGGCTCCATCTACACTTGTACCTCAACGATCATCTTGCTACTTGAAGTAAGAAGTTCGTGTTTATCTATTGATATTGAGTTCTTAAGTAAGTTATCTTTGTTCATTATAAACTTGCGGGATCGTCGTTCGTCCTTGTGACGAATACTCTAGTAGAGGACTCCTGATAGAGATGGAAGTTCCTGGCCAACGCTAGAGTAGTAACTGATAGCGTGGACGTGGTGTCCAAGCTAGAAGTTACCTTCGTTTGCCTCGTTCCCCACGGTTGAGGGGTAGGCGGCAGGTGGTGACAGCCCTGTCCGTCCCTCGTAATCCCCCACGTTCGGGTTCGACGTAGAGCTACAGGCCGGAGGTACTTGGTAGACCAAGTATAAGCCGGTGCCCGAAGCAAGTCTATAGTGACCAAGTTATCTTACCTTAAGATCTCTATCCTTAGAAAAACCTCACTACCCGAGTACCCTTCTTCTTGTTTTCTTGGGAGAACTAGCCGAGAGACCTTTAACACCACCGTTCCTCGTGGAAATACGATACCCTGCTTACCACCGGGTGAAGTGCTACAACGGTACTTCCGTGCGCTTGCAGACTTTTCTGCTTACGCTAAGAAATACCAACAAGCATTTCTGGCGCCGTTGCCGGGGAACGGTTGTCGTTTTTGTCTCCGAACCTAGTTCGCCCGTGTATCCTTTATTTTACTCTTTCTTTTCTTTTAATCTTTTTCCAATGGAGCAACCAACCATTCAAACCCTTTCTGCTCCCAAGGGCGAGTTTGTAGAGCCACCAAAATCATCGAAGCCAATCACAGCTTCTAGCTATGAACTCCGCCCTAGCTTTATAGCCATGGTTCGGGAACAGACCTTCTTGGGGTTAGATTATGAAAACCCCTACCACCATTTAAGGGAGTTTGAGAAACTCTGTGCATGCCTAACCATTTCGGGCATGTCACAAGAAACACTTCGGTGGAAGTTGTTTCCTTTCTCGCTTGATGAGAGGGCGAAACAATGGTACACCCACAACGTAGGGAAGGTAAATGGAGATTGGGAAGAACTGAGGAACAGATTCTGTCTCGCGTTCTTCCCTATATCTCGAATCGCTGCCCTACGACAGGAGATTCTCAACTTCCAACAAAAAGAGAAGGAAACTATAGGTGCAGCCTGGGACAGATGTTCAATCCTATCACGTTCTGGCCCAGACTTGTCTATACCAAACCATGTGCTGTTACAGCATTTTTGGTTAGGTCTTAGCAAGGAGTCTGCCCTACAGCTCGATATAGCTGCCGGAGGATCTTTTACACATAAAACCACAGCAGAAGGAGAAGCTCTTCTAGATCGCATTCTAGAAAACACTCCTCCGCTAGAACCCCTCCGTATAGAACCCGAACCAAAACCCGAGGAAGTCTCTTCGGCAGAGGCCGAGCCCATAACTCTTAACCAGAGACCCTCACCTGAACCAGAAACTCTGGAGGAAGATTTCCAACCTTCAGACTTTACTTTTTTCGAGGACGAACTTTTTGAAAACTTCGGAAACACCTCGAAATACTCTTGTCAAAAGAGACCACCAGTCCCTGTCACTCCTTGTGACCCTCTAGACAAAGAATTCCATAAGGAATCTATAAAGGAGCTGACTGCTATCATGAGCAGTGAATGGGTAGAAGAAGCGGAGCACTCTTCTGAAGAAATTCATATTTGCACCCCTTCTATAACCATTCAATGCCATATCCGTGATGATCTGGTGGATGTACTTTACAATCCTACTATTGGAGCGAACATAATGTCCACATCATTTGCATCTGCCTATTTTGGCAGTAAACCTCTTGCTCCAATAAACAAAAACCTCAGAATCGCTCCACGTACCAACCTGAAAGGACGTGGAATTCTGCATAATATAACCATTCATCATGATAAGGTCGAAATGGCCCTTGATTTCTATGTCTTCGACATTCAAGATTTCGACGTCATGATCGGGCATCCCCTAGAGAAACTCTTCTTAGACCAACCATCTTCAGGGGAACTGAACGTTAAGTTGGGGAAAGACACTTTTTCTTTTTCTATCACTCGAGCCAAAAACTCGGTGGCAGAATCTTTCCCCTATCCTATTTTGCCCAAGGAAGTCATGTCGGTTTCACCTTTCGAAACTCCTGAGTCATCCTTAGAAAAAGATGATGAACTCTTTATCAAAGAGGAGGACGACTTAGGCGAAACCATAGAACTTCCTAAGGAGGAAGCACCGGCACGACCTCCAGTGGAACTTAAACCCTTGCCCATAGGCCTATGTTATGCTTTCCTGAATGGCGACAAACAAACTCCTGTAATCATAAGTGATAAGCTTACTGATGAGGAGACATCCAAACTCATCGCCATCTTAGAAAAGCATAGGTCTATTTTTGGGTATTCCTTGCAAGATCTTAAGGGAATAAGTCCAACCCTTTGTACCCATCGCATTCCAATTGACCCTTCGAGTACACCATCTCGAGAGCCTCAGCGTAGGCTCAACAATGCGATGCGGGAAGTCGTGAAGAAAGAAGTCCTCAAACTTCTTCACGCCGGGATAATTTATCCCGTACCACATAGCGACTGGGTTAGTCCCGTCCAAGTGGTACCCAAAAAGGGAGGAATGACGGTCGTTGAAAACAACCAAAATGAATTAATCCCACAACGAACCGTTACAGGGTGGAGAATGTGTATAGACTACCGAAAACTCAACTCGGCCACAAAGAAAGACCACTTCCCACTAGCCCTTCATTGATGAAATGCTGGAACGGTTGGCGAAGCATTCTTTCTTCTGTTTCCTTGATGGGTATTCGGGGTATCACCAAATTCCTATCCACCCCGATGATCAAAGCAAGACGACTTTTACATGCCCGTATGGAACATATGCATACCGACGAATGTCGTTCGGGTTGTGCAATGCACCCGCTTCATTCCAACGATGCATGATGTCTATTTTCTCAGACATGATTGAAGAAATCATGGAAGTTTTCATGGATGACTTTTCAGTCTATGGGAGAACTTTTGATCACTACCTTGAGAATCTAGAAAAAGTCTTGCAACGATGCCAAGAGAAGGACCTGGTACTTAACTGGGAAAAATGCCATTTCATGGTCCGAGAAGGCATCGTCCTTGGACACCTTGTGTCCGAAAGGGGGATTGAGGTAGACAAAGCAAAGATCGAGGTGATCGAACAACTACCACCCCCTGTAAATGTAAAGGGCATCCGTAGCTTCCTAGGTCATGCGGGGTTCTACAGACGGTTTATTAAAGACTTTTCACAAATCTCTAGACCCCTCACAAACCTGTTAGCTAAGGATGCGCCTTTCGAGTTCACTAATGAGTGCTTAAATGCTTTTCATACTCTTAAGAAAGCACTCATCTCAGCGCCAATCATCCAACCTCCCGATTGGTCGCTACCTTTTGAGATCATGTGTGATGCTAGTGACTATGCTGTTGGTACGGTCCTTGGCCAAACCAAAGATAAAAAGCATCACGCAATCGCCTATGCTAGCAAAACACTGACAGGAGCACAACTTAATTATGCCACTACTGAAAAAGAACTCTTGGCAGTTGTTTTTGCTATCGACAAGTTTAGATCTTACTTAGTTGGAGCAAAAGTTGTGATTTACACTGATCATGCTGCACTAAAATACTTGCTCACTAAGAAAGATGCTAAACCACGATTAATAAGATGGGTTCTTTTACTCCAAGAATTTGACCTTGAAATAAAAGATAAAAAGGGAGTAGAGAATACTGTTGCAGATCATCTATCGCATATGCAAGTCACTAACATGCAGGAATTACCAATAAATGACTTCCTACGCGACGACATGCTTCTAAAGGTGACAGACTCCAACCCGTGGTACACAAACATCGTCAACTACATGGTTACAGGTTATGTACCACCGGGAGAAAATAGGAGGAAATTACAAGTCAAAAGCAGATGTCACCTTTGGGATGACCCGTATCTGTACAGGGTCTGCTCTGACGGATTGTTGAGAAGATGTGTACCAACAGCAGAGGGTATGCAAATCATCGAGAAATGCCATGCAGCACCATACAGAGGCCATTATGGAGTATTCCGCACACAAGCCAAAATCTGGCAGTGTGGATTCTTTTGGCCAACGATGTATGAAGACACCAAGGAATTCATCCGAAGGTGTCGGAAATGCCAGCTGCAAGGTGGCATCACTGCTCGCAATGCAATGCCCCTACACTACAACCTTCAAATAGAAATATTTGATGTGTGGGGCACTGACTTCATGGGGCCATTCCAAAAGTCCCAGGATTGCGAGTATATCCTCATCGCTGTTGATTATGTATCCAAATGGGTGGAAGCAATGCCATGCAGAGCTGCAGACGCCAAGCATGCAAGGAAGATGTTTCATGAAGTGATTTTCCCTCGTTTTGGAACACCAAGGATGGTGATAAGCGATGAGGGATCTCACTTCATTGACAGAACATTCAGAGCCTTCCTGAAAGAGCTTGGGGCCAAGCACAACATTTCCACCCCATATCACCCTCAAACTAGCGGTCAGGCAGAAACTTCAAATAAACAAATCAAGAATATCCTACAGAAAACGGTCAACGAGATGGGAAAAGGATGGAAGAACAAGCTCCCTGATGCACTTTGGGCATACAGGACAGCTTACAAGACCCCCATCGGCATGTCACCATTCCAGCTCATTTAAGGAAAAAGTTGCCACTTACCAGTTGAGCTTGAACACCGAGCCCACTGGGCAATAAAGAGCTAGAACATGGATGTGAAGCTAGCCGGAAAGAACAGACAGAAACAAATCGCCGAACTAGAAGAATGGAGAGAGAAGGCTTACCATAGTGCCAAAATCTACAAGGAAAGAACCAAAAGATGGCACGATCACCGAATAAAGCAGAAAGAATTCAAGCAAGGATACAAGGTCCTACTTTTCAATTCAAAAGTTAAGCTCTTCGGTGAAGGAAAATTACGTAGCAAATGGAAAGGACCATACACTGTCATCAACACCACGCCACACGGCGCAATCACCATTCAAGATGATGACGGTAACATTTTTAAAGTCAATGGTCAACGCTTGAAAATTTTCCTAGAGCCTTCTCATGATATTAATTTCAGCCAAGAAATAGATAAAATAGAACTAATTGCTTTTGATAAATTCATAAATCAACTAAAAATTTAAAAATAGATTTTCTCAAGCATGAATCTTGGTTAATTACTTTTATGCCCTCACTAAATAACCCATGATTCTTGTTTCATTTGATTAAATCATGATTGATTCTTGCTAATCACATGTATCTTCACTCATAAATTTTTGAATCATGTGAATTTTGACAAATCAAATTTGTTTGATACCCTTGATCATGCTCAATCCTGCTCTATCACTCACTGATCCTAACGCAAAAAAATCTGACACCCATATATCCCGTATCCCCATGCATGCATATGAATCTAGACGCAAATTAGGCTCAGGGGGAGGTGCTTGGGGTGCGGCCGCACCAGGGGTGTGGCCGCACCACGCCTGGCTCCTCTAGGCCCCAATCTTCTCCCACATCATCTCTGATTCATTCTTGATCTGGATATCACGGTGTTTGACGGTGCTGGTTCTGTTTCCATCATAGTAGGGGCCAAGCCACCTATAAAAGCCACCCTAAGCCTCTCCTCCTCATCACTACTTTCAAACGAGCCGGGAGGCCTCCTGATGACCGAAGGTTTTAGGAACCTCCTGATCTTCAGGGGCTGGGAAGAAGACTCCGGTTGCTCTTTCCTTATGGGAAGAGTCATGCGCACCGGCTCTTTTCCATTAGTTGCCGGTTTGCGCATGAGCTCTTTACCATACCCTCCACCTGGTTTCTTTACTCCTATTACAGTGTAGGAAGGCGAAGGACGAGAGCGGGAAAGAGAGCTGCCCGAAGGTGTTACAACAGGGGTTTCTTCGAAGATTCACTACCTTCGGGGGTCTTCCGCTTGATGCCGAGGGCGCCGGTTGTAGGCCGTCGTGGAGGTGCGTCTTTAGTACCAATGGCACCCTTGGGGGGTGCCGGTTTAACTTTGGCACCTCCGGTTGGCACCTTGGTCCTTGCGGTAGACTTGAGACTTGTTCCTCCGCTTGCCCCGCTGCTAGGGGGCGGCATGATAGCGAGAGGAGTCGCGGCGATCATTTTTGCTTCTTCTCTTACAAATGTGCTCTCGGGTACTAGGTCGATGGAAGCTGGTATGCCCTCTAGGTATAGGTAGAGCAAGAAGCGGTGTAGAGGGCTAGAGCATGGCTGGCCATGGCTTAGAGAGCTTTGAATGAGGGAGAGAAGAATGCTTTGTGCTGGTGTGAAGAGGAGGAGAGGCTTAGGGTGGCTTTTATAGGTGGCTTGGCCCCTACTATGATGGAAACAGAACCAGCACCGTCAAACACCGTGATATCCAGATCAAGAATGAATCAGAGATGATGTGGGAGAAGATTGGGGCCTAGAGGAGCCAGGCGTGGTGCGGCCACACCCCTGGTGCGGCCGCACCCCAAGCACCTCCCCCTGAGCCTAATTTGCGTCTAGATTCATATGCATGCATGGGGATACGGGATATATGGGTGTCAGATTTTTTTGCGTTAGGATCAGTGAGTGATAGAGCAGGATTGAGCATGATCAAGGGTATCAAACAAATTTGATTTGTCAAAATTCACATGATTCAAAAATTTATGAGTGAAGATACATGTGATTAGCAAGAATCAATCATGATTTAATCAAATGAAACAAGAATCATGGGTTATTTAGTGAGGGCATAAAAGTAATTAACCAAGATTCATGCTTGAGAAAATCTATTTTTAAATTTTTAGTTGATTTATGAATTTATCAAAAGCAATTAGTTCTATTTTATCTATTTCTTGGCTGAAATTAATATCATGAGAAGGCTCTAGGAAAATTTTCAAGCGTTGACCATTGACTTTAAAAATGTTACCGTCATCATCTTGAATGGTGATTGCGCCGTGTGGCGTGGTGTTGATGACAGTGTATGGTCCTTTCCATTTGCTACGTAATTTTCCTTCACCGAAGAGCTTAACTTTTGAATTGAAAAGTAGGACCTTGTATCCTTGCTTGAATTCTTTCTGCTTTATTCGGTGATCGTGCCATCTTTTGGTTCTTTCCTTGTAGATTTTGGCACTATGGTAAGCCTTCTCTCTCCATTCTTCTAGTTCGGCGATTTGTTTCTGTCTGTTCTTTCCGGCTAGCTTCACATCCATGTTCTAGCTCTTTATTGCCCAGTGGGCTCGGTGTTCAAGCTCAACTGGTAAGTGGCAACTTTTTCCTTAAATGAGCTGGAATGGTGACATGCCGATGGGGGTCTTGTAAGCTGTCCTGTATGCCCAAAGTGCATCAGGGAGCTTGTTCTTCCATCCTTTTCCCATCTCGTTGACCGTTTTCTGTAGGATATTCTTGATTTGTTTATTTGAAGTTTCTGCCTGACCGCTAGTTTGAGGGTGATATGGGGTGGAAATGTTGTGCTTGGCCCCAAGCTCTTTCAGGAAGGCTCTGAATGTTCTGTCAATGAAGTGAGATCCCTCATCGCTTATCACCATCCTTGGTGTTCCAAAACGAGGGAAAATCACTTCATGAAACATCTTCCTTGCATGCTTGGCGTCTGCAGCTCTGCATGGCATTGCTTCCACCCATTTGGATACATAATCAACAGCGATGAGGATATACTCGCAATCCTGGGACTTTTGGAATGGCCCCATGAAGTCAGTGCCCCACACATCAAATATTTCTATTTGAAGGTTGTAGTGTAGGGGCATTGCATTGCGAGCAGTGATGCCACCTTGCAGCTGGCATTTCCGACACCTTCGGATGAATTCCTTGGTGTCTTCATACATCGTTGGCCAAAAGAATCCACACTGCCAGATTTTGGCTTGTGTGCGGAATACTCCATAATGGCCTCTGTATGGTGCTGCATGGCATTTCTCGATGATTTGCATACCCTCTGCTGTTGGTACACATCTTCTCAACAATCCGTCAGAGCAGACCCTGTACAGATACGGGTCATCCCAAAGGTGACATCTGCTTTTGACTTGTAATTTCCTCCTATTTTCTCCCGGTGGTACATAACCTGTAACCATGTAGTTGACGATGTTTGTGTACCACGGGTTGGAGTCTGTCACCTTTAGAAGCATGTCGTCGCGTAGGAAGTCATTTATTGGTAATTCCTGCATGTTAGTGACTTGCATATGCGATAGATGATCTGCAACAGTATTCTCTACTCCCTTTTTATCTTTTATTTCAAGGTCAAATTCTTGGAGTAAAAGAACCCATCTTATTAATCGTGGTTTAGCATCTTTCTTAGTGAGCAAGTATTTTAGTGCAGCATGATCAGTGTAAATCACAACTTTTGCTCCAACTAAGTAAGATCTAAACTTGTCGATAGCAAAAACAACTGCCAAGAGTTCTTTTTCAGTAGTGGCATAATTAAGTTGTGCTCCTGTCAGTGTTTTGCTAGCATAGGCGATTGCGTGATGCTTTTTATCTTTGGTTTGGCCAAGGACCGTACCAACAGCATAGTCACTAGCATCACACATGATCTCAAAAGGTAGCGACCAATCGGGAGGTTGGATGATTGGCGCTGAGATGAGTGCTTTCTTAAGAGTATGAAAAGCATTTAAGCACTCATTAGTGAACTCGAAAGGCGCATCCTTAGCTAACAGGTTTGTGAGGGGTCTAGAGATTTGTGAAAAGTCTTTAATAAACCGTCTGTAGAACCCCGCATGACCTAGGAAGCTACGGATGCCCTTTACATTTACAGGGGGTGGTAGTTGTTCGATCACCTCGATCTTTGCTTTGTCTACCTCAATCCCCCTTTCGGACACAAGGTGTCCAAGGACGATGCCTTCTCGGACCATGAAATGGCATTTTTCCCAGTTAAGTACCAGGTCCTTCTCTTGGCATCGTTGCAAGACTTTTTCTAGATTCTCAAGGTAGTGATCAAAAGTTCTCCCATAGACTGAAAAGTCATCCATGAAAACTTCCATGATTTCTTCAATCATGTCTGAGAAAATAGACATCATGCATCGTTGGAATGAAGCGGGTGCATTGCACAACCCGAACGACATTCGTCGGTATGCATATGTTCCATACGGGCATGTAAAAGTCGTCTTGCTTTGATCATCGGGGTGGATAGGAATTTGGTGATACCCCGAATACCCATCAAGGAAACAGAAGAAAGAATGCTTCGCCAACCGTTCCAGCATTTCATCAATGAAGGGCAGTGGGAAGTGGTCTTTCTTTGTGGCCGAGTTGAGTTTTCGGTAGTCTATACACATTCTCCACCCTGTAACGGTTCGTTGTGGGATTAATTCATTTTGGTTGTTTTCAACGACCGTCATTCCTCCCTTTTTGGGTACCACTTGGACGGGACTAACCCAGTCGCTATGTGGTACGGGATAAATTATCCCGGCGTGAAGAAGTTTGAGGACTTCTTTCTTCACGACTTCCCGCATCGCATTGTTGAGCCTACGCTGAGGCTCTCGAGATGGTGTACTCGAAGGGTCAATTGGAATGCGATGGGTACAAAGGGTTGGACTTATTCCCCTAGAGAAACTCTTCTTAGACCAACCATCTTCAGGGGAACTGAACGTTAAGTTGGGGAAAGACACTTTTTCTTTTTCTATCACTCGAGCCAAAAACTCGGTGGCAGAATCTTTCCCCTATCCTATTTTGCCCAAGGAAGTCATGTCGGTTTCACCTTTCGAAACTCCTGAGTCATCCTTAGAAAAAGATGATGAACTCTTTATCAAAGAGGAGGACGACTTAGGCGAAACCATAGAACTTCCTAAGGAGGAAGCACCGGCACGACCTCCAGTGGACTTAAACCCTTGCCCATAGGCCTATGTTATGCTTTCCTGAATGGCGACAAACAAACTCCTGTAATCATAAGTGATAAGCTTACTGATGAGGAGACATCCAAACTCATCGCCATCTTAGAAAAGCATAGGTCTATTTTTGGGTATTCCTTGCAAGATCTTAAGGGAATAAGTCCAACCCTTTGTACCCATCGCATTCCAATTGACCCTTCGAGTACACCATCTCGAGAGCCTCAGCGTAGGCTCAACAATGCGATGCGGGAAGTCGTGAAGAAAGAAGTCCTCAAACTTCTTCACGCCGGGATAATTTATCCCGTACCACATAGCGACTGGGTTAGTCCCGTCCAAGTGGTACCCAAAAAGGGAGGAATGACGGTCGTTGAAAACAACCAAAATGAATTAATCCCACAACGAACCGTTACAGGGTGGAGAATGTGTATAGACTACCGAAAACTCAACTCGGCCACAAAGAAAGACCACTTCCCACTGCCCTTCATTGATGAAATGCTGGAACGGTTGGCGAAGCATTCTTTCTTCTGTTTCCTTGATGGGTATTCGGGGTATCACCAAATTCCTATCCACCCCGATGATCAAAGCAAGACGACTTTTACATGCCCGTATGGAACATATGCATACCGACGAATGTCGTTCGGGTTGTGCAATGCACCCGCTTCATTCCAACGATGCATGATGTCTATTTTCTCAGACATGATTGAAGAAATCATGGAAGTTTTCATGGATGACTTTTCAGTCTATGGGAGAACTTTTGATCACTACCTTGAGAATCTAGAAAAAGTCTTGCAACGATGCCAAGAGAAGGACCTGGTACTTAACTGGGAAAAATGCCATTTCATGGTCGAGAAGGCATCGTCCTTGGACACCTTGTGTCCGAAAGGGGGATTGAGGTAGACAAAGCAAAGATCGAGGTGATCGAACAACTACCACCCCCTGTAAATGTAAAGGGCATCCGTAGCTTCCTAGGTCATGCGGGGTTCTACAGACGGTTTATTAAAGACTTTTCACAAATCTCTAGACCCCTCACAAACCTGTTAGCTAAGGATGCGCCTTTCGAGTTCACTAATGAGTGCTTAAATGCTTTTCATACTCTTAAGAAAGCACTCATCTCAGCGCCAATCATCCAACCTCCCGATTGGTCGCTACCTTTTGAGATCATGTGTGATGCTAGTGACTATGCTGTTGGTACGGTCCTTGGCCAAACCAAAGATAAAAAGCATCACGCAATCGCCTATGCTAGCAAAACACTGACAGGAGCACAACTTAATTATGCCACTACTGAAAAAGAACTCTTGGCAGTTGTTTTTGCTATCGACAAGTTTAGATCTTACTTAGTTGGAGCAAAAGTTGTGATTTACACTGATCATGCTGCACTAAAATACTTGCTCACTAAGAAAGATGCTAAACCACGATTAATAAGATGGGTTCTTTTACTCCAAGAATTTGACCTTGAAATAAAAGATAAAAAGGGAGTAGAGAATACTGTTGC
>JAHUYU010001069.1:0-15871 GCA_030439765.1 Tripidium arundinaceum | reverse complement strand
TTGCATGGCAGCTAGAGAGGAGCACAAAACAACCTTGATACACATAATGGCCTTTTTGAATTTCTAGCAATGCCATTTGGGTTGACAAATGCACCTGCCACTTTTCAAAGCTTCATGAATATCATCTTTGCTGCACCTGCCACTTTAGCAGCTAGAGAAAAGGGGTATTGGTTTTCATGGATGATATATTGATATATTCTTCAACATTGGAAGAACATGTGTAGTTAGTTAAGCAAGTATTTGAGATCTTGGAACACCCATCATTAGTTTCTGATCAAAAGAGCTAAGTGTTCTTTTGCCAAAAATACAGTTGACTATTTGGGTCATGTGATTCCTACTCAACGGGTAGCCACTGATCCTTCAAAGATATAGATTATTCAACAGTGGCCCACTCCCAGAAACTATCAAACAGCTAATAGGATTTTTGGGCCTGACAGGTTACTATATGAAATTCATGAGACTATGTGATGACCACTAGGCCTCTTACTAACGTGTTAAGAAAAACACTCAGTTTCTGTGGACACCTGCAGCTGAGGAAGCATTCCAGTTGCTTAAGCAAAGCTTGATTCAAGCACCAGTGCTGGCAGTACCTAATTTCACTAAACCAGTTTATCGTTGAGACTGATTCCAGTGACTATGGAGTAGGGGTTGAACTCATGTAGGACCAACACCCAATTGCCTATCTCAACAAACCTTTAGGGCCAAGGAATCAGGCATGTCTGTCTATGAAAACGAATGTCTTGCTATATTATTAGCAATTGACAAATAGAGATCCTATCTTCAGCATCAACCCTTTGTTGTTAGAACTGATCACAAGAGCCTTCATAATTTGACTGAACAAAGAGTGTCCACTAAATTGTAGCACTGATTAAATTGTAGCACTGATTAAGTTGATGGATCTGCAGTACATCATTCAATACAAGAAAGGTGCTTCCAACACGGCAGCAGATGCATTATCTCGCTATGAGTGGTCCCAAGAGGTCTCTTCTCTCTCTGAATGTGTACCAACATGGATCCAACACTTGAAGGATGGTTATGCAGAGGATTCCTTAGCTGAACAATTAATTATTGACAAAGCTAGCTGTATGTTCTGATAATCTGAGAGGATATCTCTGCAGAATGGAGTGATTAGATATAACGGAAGGGTGTGGGTAGGCAATAACACCACTGTTCAACAACTGGATTCCATTTACTCCCATTGGCGTGGACAAGGGTGTACAGTGCATTGTAGGAATGCTTCGACACACTGATTGAGGCGCTCGATCTGGCCATCATTTGCGGGTGATAGGCTGAGCTCATCATGAGCTTCGTATCAGACATCCGAAAAAGCTCTTGCCACACAACACTTGTGAAAACTCGATCATGATTTGAGATGATGGCCTTCGGTAGTCCATGTAGCTTGTACACCTGATTCATGTAAATCTGTGCAATTTGCAAAGCTGTGAATGGATGAGTGAGAGGAATGAATTTGTCCCCCACAAGCTATAATGCATGGTGTCGTTCAGATGGAGGAAAACCCCGCAATGAAGTCGAGACTGATAATCTCCCAAGCTTGTGATGTAATAGGCAATGGCTCCAGCAACCCTGGAGATTTAATACGCTCGATCTTGGCTTGCTGATCGACCTGACCTTGCTGAACAAATGTTGTCGCCATTTGCGGCAAACCCGATTAGACAAAGAGTGTTTGACTCTTGCATAAGTGGCAGCAATCCCAGAGTGATCACCCAGCCCATTATCATGTGATGCTGTCAATATATGTTGTTGAACAGTGGTGTTATTGCCTACCCACACCCTTCCGTTATATCTAATCACTCCATTCTGCAGAGAATATCCTCTCAGATTATCAGAACATACAGCTAGCTTTGTCAATAATTAATTGTTCAGCTAAGGAATCCTCTGCATAACCATCCTTCAAGTGTTGGATCCATGTTGGTACACATTCAGAGAGAGAAGAGACCTCTTGGGACCACTCATAGCGAGATAATGCATCTGCTGCCGTGTTGGAAGCACCTTTCTTGTATTGAATGATGTACTGCAGATCCATCAACTTAATCAGTGCTACAATTTAATCAGTGCTACAATTTAGTGGACACTCTTGTTCAGTCAAATTATGAAGGCTCTTGTGATCAGTTCTAACAACAAAGGGTTGATGCTGAAGATAGGATCTCTATTTGTCAATTGCTAATAATATAGCAAGACATTCGTTTTCATAGACAGACAATGCCTGATTCCTTGGCCCTAAAGGTTTGTTGAGATAGGCAATTGGGTGTTGGTCCTACATGAGTTCAACCCCTACTCCATAGTCACTGGAATCAGTCTCAACGATAAACTGTTTAGTGAAATTAGGTACTGCCAGCACTGGTGCTTGAATCAAGCTTTGCTTAAGCAACTGGAATGCTTCCTCAGCTGCAGGTGTCCACAGAAACTGAGTGTTTTTCTTAACACGTTAGTAAGAGGCCTAGTGGTCATCACATAGTCTCATGAATTTCATATAGTAACCTGTCAGGCCAAAAATCCTATTAGCTGTTTGATAGTTCTGGGAGTGGGCCACTGTTGAATAATCTATATCTTTGAAGGATCAGTGGCTACCCGTTGAGTAGGAATCACATGACCCAAATAGTCAACTGTATTTTTGGCAAAAGAACACTTAGCTCTTTTGATCAGAAACTAATGATGGTGTTCCAAGATCTCAAATACTTGCTTAACTAACTACACATGTTCTTCCAATGTTGAAGAATATATCAATATATCATCCATGAAAACCAATACCCCTTTTCTCTAGCTGCTAAAGTGGCAGGTGCAGCAAGATGATATTCATGAAGCTTTGAAAAGTGGCAGGTGCATTTGTCAACCCAAATGGCATTGCTAGAAATTCAAAAAGGCCATTATGTGTTATCAAGGTTGTTGTGTGCTCCTCTCTAGCTGCCATGCAAATTTGATGATATCCAGAACAAAAGTCCAACTTGGTAAACCACTTAGCACCTGCCAGCTTATCTAACAGCTCATCCACCACAGGCATGGGATGCTTATGCTTCACTGTAATAGCATTTAGATGCCTATAGTCAACGCAGAAACACCAGGTGCCATCTTTCTTCCTAACTAGTAACACTGGAGAGGCAAAAGAGCTGTTGCTGGGCCCTAATAACCCCCTTGCTTAAGTATTTGTTTCAATTGCATCCCACTTTTAGTTTTCTGGATTGGTGAGTACCTGTATGGTCTCACATTGACAGGTTGAGCTCTAGGAACTAGTGGAATTCTATGATCAGCACTTCTCCTAGGTGGTAGGACCTTTGGTTCAGCAAATAGATGATCATGTTTGTGTAACAGGTCTGTTATTGCCTCTGGTATCTCAATAATATCAAGAACTTGTTCCAATGTACAAAGTACTGGCACCATTGCTTCCAATGTAAGCATAATCATTTGAATACAATGTGTTACTGCTCCTCTTTTCAATGGGCCTGTCAACTTTTCAGTAGTAATGGGCATGCAGCTGGTAGTGTCCTCCACCACTCCTTGCTATGTGCTGGTCTTACTCTCACTTGTGAACTGCATAGTCTTCAACCTGTAATCAGTCCACATGGATGTAGGGTACCATGTACCTAAACTAGTATAAACCCTGTGTCTTGTGTGCTACCCATTTGATTCCCTGTGCATAGATACATTGATCCGTATTGCCGGAGTAAATACTTCCGACCGAGTATATCCTATAAAAGTGGGGAGGTTAGTAGATTATGTACCCTTTTGTTGTAGAGGATGAGTCCATCGGCGAAGCTCCATGAAGTCCCTTGGCGTCCACTTAGGATGTCAACCACCAGGTTTCCATGGTTGCCGGACTCCAATATCTCATCTCTTAATTTCTCAAATATTGGGAAGTTGATTTTGGAGATTGCTGATAGAGATGGTTCCGTTGAGGATCATCTGGATAGGGCATCGACCACCGTGTTTTGCTTATGTGGCTTAAATAATATATTGAAATCATAGCCAAGTAATTTGCTTACCCATTGGTGGTGTGGCATTGTTGAAAGGCGTTGATCCAAGATGTATTTGAGGTTGTCGTGATCTGATCTAGTTGTGAAGGTTTGTCCCCATAAATAGGGTTGCCAATGTTTGACTGCTGTCACCAAAACCCAATTAGTCTCTCTTTCATATGCCGCTAGTTTAGAGTGCCGTGGTGCTATGCTTTGGCTGAAAAAGGCTATTGCACCTGTCCCTTGGTGTAGCATTGCTCCGAATCCAATTGATGATGCATCGCATTCCACTATAAATGGTTTATCAAAATCTGGTAGTTGCAAGACTAGTGTTGATGATAGCTCTTGCTTTAGTTGTTGGAATATTGAGGAGGCAATTGGTCCATATAGACACACCTTTCTTTAGTAGCTGAGTTAGAGGTTTGGTGATGGTTCCAAACTTTCTGATGAATTTCCTATAGTAGCTTGCTAATCCTAGGAAGCCTCACAATGCTTTATTGTAGTTGGTTGCGGCCATGAGGTGACGGAGTCAATTTTAGCTGGGTCAACAGACACTCCTTCTGCTGATATAATGTGACCCTAATACCCTATTGTGTCTGACCGAAGAGGCATTTGGATTTCTTAAGAGATTCTACATGCGGATGTAGAGTAGAGAAAACTTGCTGGATGTGTTGAAGATGTTCTGTTCATGTTTTGCTGTAGATCAAGATATGATTGAAGAATACTAACACAAACTTCCAAAGGCAAGGACCCATTATATCATTCATGAGTGCTTGGAATGTCGATGGCATTTTGCAGAGTCCGAAGGGCATTATTAGGAATTCAAAATGACCATGATGAGTTTAGAATGCTGTTTTTTCAATGTCAACTGGATGCATGCGTACCTAGTGATATCCTGATCGTAGGTCCAATTTGGTGAGAATTTTGCCCCTTTTCATTCATCCATGAGTTCGTCAATGATCGAAATTGGGAATTTATCTTGGAGAGTACTATCGTTGAGAGCTCGATAATCCACACAGAATCACCAATATCCATCTTGCTTTTTGACAAGTAAAACTGGCGAAGAATAAGTTGAGGTACTATACCTTATGATTCCTTGTTCTAGCATAGTTTGGCATTGTTTTTCCAATTCATCCTTCTGTAGTTGTGTAGATGTGTACGACCTGATTGCGATTGGGAGTACTAGATTCTTTAGATGAATACGGTGATCATATCTGCGAGTTGGAGGTAACCCCTGTGGCTGATGAAATAGGTGTGAAAAGTTTTCTAGGAGTTGTTCTAAGTTTCTGTGGTACTGACTATGTGAATTCGTGGTTGTTCTGCTTCCAATTTGCTTAGACTTGTTCACATAATCTGTCTCCCTAGACGCCAGATTTTCATAGTGAGGTTGTTGGAATCCCAAACAATAGGTCCTAGTGAACTTAGCCAGTTAACTCCAAGGACAAAATCATAACCTCCCAATTTTATGTTGTAGCAGTCAATCTTGAATGTTCCATGTCAATTTGTACTACCAAGTTTCTATATACCCACCTTATTTATTCGATCGACATTGGTTACCGCCACCGTAAGAGTATCCGATGCCTATATCCGGTGTAGATGTAGGTCGGTTGCCGTTGTAAGAAAAATGGACCCTTGGCCCATTTAGTTTGGATTTTGGTGTTTGATGATCAACATGACCATTTGGACTAACATCATTTGCTAGTGTTTTTGGATATAGTTCAAAGGATGCAAAGTGGACTTGGATGTAGGCAATGTGGTGATCCGGATGATCAACACCTCAAGCAAGACTTTAGAAGCTGTGTTGAAGACCTACAAAGTACAAGCAAAGTCCAAGACACAAGATGGAAGAAGCCCGGACAAAGACACGCGAAGAAATAAGTCCTATGCGTAGCATCGGACAGAAGTCTATGTGTAGCATCGGAAAATCCTATGCATCGATTTGTCCTATGTGTAGCATTAGACTTGTCCAATGGGCAAAAGCACGCTCTGAGCGCTCTAGATCGCATCAGATGGCGCGGGTCATTTGTCCGATGTACGCGTAGAGTCTAGCATCGGACAAAACGTTTACACTATTCAAATTCGACCGTTGTACACGTAACGGCTAGTTTGAGCATCGAACAAACTATACACATCCGATGTATGCGTAGAAGCTACAGTTTAAGCCCAATGGCTAGTTTTAGCATCGGACAAGGGGCATCGGACAGTCTACGCGTCCGATGTATGCGTAGAGGCTGCTGTGAAGCTCCAACGGCTATATTCTTGGTTGGGGGGCTATATATACCCCCTTGGTCAGCCATTTGAGGTGTGTTGGAGTAGGGAAACATACCAAGTGAGTTGAGGCTCCACTCTAGTGCTCTACACATGCATAGTGCTTAGTGAAACACTCGATAATTAGTGTAGGTGCTTTGCGAAGTGCTTAGGCAAGTTAGACCACCGCTTATGCGCTTGCTCTAGGTTTAGGCCTAGTGTTTAGTGAGGTTTGCATACCGCTTACCTCTCAGTGCTTGCGCGCACTATGTGGTACTCGGAGGGGCTTGTAGTCTTGCGAGACCACACCAACCCGCATTTGTGGTGTGGCCGCCACCATGTACCAGAGGGAACGAGGCCCGCGGTGGTTTGGCCGGAAGCTCGATAGTGAAGACGGCGGAGAGCATCTGGGAGAGGCTTGCCAAAGACCCACTTGCACGTGGAGAAGGCTTGGGGCTATCCACGGAGTTACTCGACCGGAGCTTGGCTCTTGCGAGGGCTTCCTTGTGAGGGGCTCCAACAAGGACTAGGGGGAAGCTTGTGCACTTCTCGATACCTCAGTAAAAAATACCAAAGTCGTCGATGGGAGTTTGCATCTCGACCTCACTTAGCTTTCACATTTATATTGTTACCTTGGTTGTGTGCTTTACCTTTCCTAGCTTAGTTGATAGGATTGGAACCTAGGTTGCATAACTCTTTTGCGGTAGAGATAGCAATACACCTAGCAAAATCGTAGTTGCACATTTAGTTAGTTTACTTAATTGCATAGGTTTTGCTAAGGTTGAAATTAGAGGCCATAGTTAGAATTAGTTTTTAAGTTGCCTAATTCACCCCCTCTTAGGTGTCACGGTCCCTTCAGCCATTTCCTAATCGATGAAGTTATGTGTGGAACTAGAATACAAGAGAGCTAAAAAATCATGACCATTGATTGATAGTTGAACCTACATCGTTTGGCTGGTTGTGATCCCTGTGACTGCATGTATGGAGATATGTAAAGCTGAGGTCATTCCTAAGGTACTATGGCTTGAGTGATGGCGAGTTGGAATCTGTGTGCGAGGGCTATAGCGATTTCCAGATCTAGAGGTCGTTGTAGTTAGATTCTATCCCCAATGTAGTTGCCATCCTGATGTGTACAACATTACCTATGATTAGCGGAGAGGTTTGGTACCTTTGTAAGATTGAGGAATTGGTTGTGTATTCGTCCATTCCCCTGTCTATCGCATGCCAGAGATTGACCCAAGTGATTGTGTTCAGAGTATGAGCCAAAACATTTACTCCTGGCAGAAAAAAATTCTGGTCATGATGATGTGCCTAATTCCTATTCAAACCATATGAACCATGTTAGTGCTTGACCTTGCAAGTGGAAAGCTGCTAGCTGTGTCCATTCATCTTCCCTAGTATTTTTAGTTATAATTTTTTCCACATATGTATAGCCACTGAGATGGGTCCTCGTTCCGGTTATACTTGGGATGGAGATGGATCACAACGTGGCTCTGATACCAAGTTGTCACGTGCCTTCTAACCGAGGCTTGAGCAGGCCCGCTAGGGCAGGGCCGACGGCTGCTGTGCAAGGGAGAGGGCGCCACAAGGAGAAGAGAAGAGGGGGAGGCGGCTACTAGAGAGAGGGAGAGGAGAATAGATAAGGGATAAACCCTAAACTTGCTTGTCTTTTATTGATGAATTCCCCCACATATATAGGGGCTTCAAGAATGCTAATGGGCTTTGGTCCTCTTACAATAGAAGAATCCATAACCCCTACTTTTCATTTTAGATCTGAACTATATAGCTAGGCCTAGGCCCCCTCCATAATAAATTAGCCCACTAACATATCTGGGCGTGTTCTACTATATATCTTACCATATAACGAGAGTCTAACACAGGGGTGTGCCAAGTCCCTGGGGAAGAGGAAGCCGGCCGATGAACCCCCCCACCGATCCCACAGATTGCCCGGGGGCTCCTAGGCTATACCCATCAGGTACGCTCACGCGCACCCTCAAGAAGGAGTCAGGGCAAGCCCGAGCATGCCCATAGCTACTGCTCGGGGCTCGGGGGACTTGTCACAGCCCCGGACTGCCAAGTGACGGCGGCCCGAGCCTGATTTCCACCAAGCATGCACCCGGGCCAGCACCCAAGTGGCAACCGACACCCTGAGCCGCAGGTCAGGGCCCGACTCAGGAACCGGCCAGACACTTGGAGCCAGGCAAGTATGGAGATGCTGCACCGAGCTCATTCAACGGGCGCGAGGCCCTGTCGGGTACTTTCTCGGCAGGGTCACACAATCGGCGTGACACAACACGACAAGGGGCTTCACCAACTCCAGAGGCGAAGGGTTCCAGGGCGCACTCGTTAGTCCCTCCACGTGGGGCTCCTTGCCAGCCAAGAAGCCTCGAGACGGTGTTTGCACCAGATTTTGGAAAGGTTCGTCAAGATCTAGGATTTGAAAGGCCGCTATGAGGACGCGTGATGGATGCGGTATCGGCTCGTGCGGGTGAGAATGGAAATCGACTAAATGCAGAAAACCATGACGTCAGCATTATCGGTTCAAGCATGGAGTAGCCAAACTCTGCTGATTTAGAAAGTTGAAGCGCCAACGGCATCGGATAAAGCTTAAAGGAGTCGGACTCTGCTAGAAAGGGAAGCGTGGAGTCCAATTTATCTAAATTAGAATAGTTTCTTGTCATTCAAGAATTGTTTAGTCTTATTCAAATAGGACTCTTGTCAAGCCCAGAGTATAAATATAAACCTCGGCTATTGTAATACAGACATCCAATCAATCGATACAGAATTTTCTTCAGCTTTCACGCCATTGCATTAGGAGTAGGAGTAAGGTAGATCTCGGCGAGTTCTTCAGTAGACAGGGCTGCATCGGTTTTCGATCTCTGGTTTACTTATGAGTACCGTCACGACTTGTATCTTATCTTGTAAGGCTGCATGGTTTGATCTCTTGCTGAATTTGGTATAAGTTAGTTATCGATTTGTATCTAATTTAGTGAGGTTGTATCTTTTGATCTCTTGCTTAATTTGATATCAGATCACCAGTTACCGATTCTGTTAAGATTAGTAAGGCTACATCTTATGATCTCTTACTGTTTTTAGTAGAATCATCAATTATTGATCTTGTTATATTTAGTAATTTACTAGATTTAGCAAATCACCAATTTATCCGACTAAGATTAAGATCCATCGGCTTTAATCATATTAATCTATCGTCTTGTTGCTCTGTCACGTTGATTTCTAATCTGATGTTAGATTCTGCCATATCGGCTGATGTATCTTAATCATAGTCAACCATAGTGTGTTTTCAAGCTTTTGTTTTGCTATAAATAGACCTATTGGATAGCAATCTTTAATTTATCGCCTGCTATCAACGCTGCATTGTTTTGACCTGTTTGATGGTTAGATTAGATTTTGTTAGTTTATAGATTTGTTTATATGGAAAACAAGGAATTGTTTACACACTATGTTTCCATCAGCTCAGTAGCCGATGGCTTGTGCTTTCATGAGTGGTAGTATGTTTTCAAGATTCTGTTTCTTATAATTAGATCTATTAGCTTACTGGCTTTATTTTATTGTTTTTGCCAACGCTGCATCAGTCTGATCTGATTGGTGGTGATAGTAAGTAGATTTGGTTAGTTTATAGGTCTCTTTATATAGAAAATAGAAGATTGATCACATGCTATGCTTCATCACATATGTTGCATTGGCTTAATAGCCGATAGCCTGAGCTTTCATGATCTATCTTGCTTCGTTCTCATCGGCTCAGGAACCTTCATATTGTCTATACATGAATATGTTCTGTTAGCTGATGATTGTTTTAATTGATTTATACCATCAATTGCTGGATATCGACTTTGTAGTCGATAGCCTCATCTTATCGGCTGTTTAGCCATACATTAGAACTGTCTGGATCAAAACCGACATGTTCCACCTTAAATTACTGATGATCTTGTTTTCTTGTCAATTATAGGTCAAATTGACTGGCACGCCCGTGAATCCAAAAGCGACAGGACCTGCATTGAAGTTAAGTAGATCTTCCAGGCTTGTCGTGTGTCCTGCGTAGTGACCAGATTTTGCGCCGACAGAAGGCTCACCCGGGGGAGGCTGCACCGTAGCAGGCAGCCCCTGATGGTCAAGCATTAGAATGGTGGCAGGGACGTCAGGAGGCGGTTGCAGCACTGTCGGCTCCTCCCTACACGACAAGGCTGTGTCCATCAACACTGTGGTAGAGGACTCATGCACCCAGTGCATAGACCATAGACTAGAGCTAAACCGACTTGTACACCATGCCCTTCTCAGAATATAAGGGGAGGCACAACTCCCTATAGAAGGGATCGAACCTAACTTAGTTAGAAGAGACTGGATTCTTGCTCATTCGGAGGAAGAAGAAGGAAGAACTCTAGGATAGCATCGAGCGTTCCCCCGATGAATCTCTCTCGATTTCGATCATTGTAGCCCCCGATTGGGCATTCTTAACATGAAGATTGCTATATTGCTGGACGTAGGGCTCAGAAGCCTGAACCAGGATAAATCGAGCTATGTCCCTTCCGTGTTTTGAGTCTCCGAGCCACCGGAGATCCACACATCGACTTTCCACGAACAACCATGATGCTCGCCGCGGTTACGAACCCGCGACAACTGGCGTGCCAGGTAGGGGTCTGCGTCATGTGTGATCATTGCTCTACGGTGGCCAGAGCCACCCGCCTTGTCACCGAAGCCATCGGCGTCGCCCTAGAAGGTGGCGTGTGTTTCTCTGGAGAGATCGTTGTTGCCGGCGACGCCTTCGTCCCCAGCCAAGTCCTCAGCTTCGGGAGTTTGTCCTACGTCGCCGACTACAACGGCGAGCTTTACCCCCTCAAGGAGGTTGTGTCAGAAGACAATGAGTCCCTGGCGTCGTGCCCTCCGCTGGGCCTCCTGGGAGCTGACATGGATGTCCTCGCCCAGCAGATTTCACTCGGTTTGGGCCCGATCCCCACCGTGTCAGAGCGCCTCCAGATGTTCTACATGCTGGCGAATGTCCACCACTAGATCACCGCTAGAGAGGAGTTGCCACCGCCTCACCGCTTCTGGTACGTCCTCCTGGACCTCCCGTACGGGATCCAGAATGCTGCGGCTTCACTCCAGCTCGAGCTGGAGCGGCTTGTCAGCCAGGTGGCACCGTGCGACGTCATCCTCTCGAGCGCAGTGGGGGTTGATGTCCCCTCGCTGCACAACTTCCTAGAGATCCTCTCGGGGCTCGGACCGAAATATGACTCCGATGATGCCGCAACCTCTCTCCGCCGCGTGAGTGCTTCTTCATCGACAACGGGACCGCAGTCAACATTGCCCCCGAGCTCATGCCTCTAGACATGAGCCCGACCAGCCAATCAACCTACCTCAGGGTGAAGGCCGAGCGCCTCTAGGCTCGGTAGCATGACCTCGACGCTGACCACGCCAAGCTTGAGAGGAGGAAGGAGGAGATGGAGCACCAGCAGACCGCCCTGCATGACGTTGACAACCGCGCAGGGCCTCCTGAGGTGTTGTGGTTCCCTCGAGAAGCATACAACATGGTGGCCATCGCTTTTCATCTCGGTGACATCTCAAGCACGCTAGACCCGAAGACCAACGAGACGCTCCGGGAAGCTCGATGGCTCCTCCACATCGCCCTCGAGCAGCAGGCTGAAAGGTCGGCGTCTCACCTCCAGAACGCCGCCTTGAGGTCATCCCAGCCGACGTCGACCTTCGACGGGGACCGCTCCAACGCCCGTGCCTCGCGGATGGGTGGCAGTAGTGGCGATACCTCCACTGACAGTTCCAACCACCCAAGGATGAGAGGCGCCAAGCGTCGACAGGAGCCGAGGGCCAAGCCCTCCTCCTGCCGACCTCCCGCGTGCAACCAGATCAGAGAAGGTCAGGATACGCGCGACACCATTGAGGCGAGATGCTACGCTCAAGCTGGGTCACCGAGCCTCGGTCGACGGGAGGGAAGCCCGTGCCAAGACTGGTTCGGCTCAAGTGTTCAGGGCCAGAATCCGGGCGGCTTTCTACCCTAAGCAGTTCCGACCGCCGAACCACATCGGCAAGTACGATGGGGAGACCGACCCCAACCACTGGCTCGAGGACTACCGGGTCGCGATGATGGCCGGGGCTCGGACGATGACTTCGCAGTCCAGTACCTACCCCTGCTCCTGTCAAGCTCGGCGAGGGCATGGCTCGAGCAGCTCGGCCTCGGCAGCATCCGGAGCTGGACCGATCTCCGCTCAAAGTTCACCAAGGCCAGAACTACTCAGGACAGTCCTTTAGCTCTTCCTCCACTTCCTCTAGGTGGTCATCGCGCAGCAGGGCGTCCTCATCAATGATGTCCACCACAGCGTTCACCGAGGGCTCCAAGCTGATTCCTGTCTTCGATGGGCACTTGGCATCAACGCCGTCTAGAAGACCACGATTGATGACCCCAAAGTTGACCTGAGGGAGCTAGAGTTTCGCTACCTTTAGGGCCACAACTGCCCCTAGCAGATGGCGCCCTACACAATCTGCTGGAAGCGATCCGGCAGGGAGAGCAGGCGCCCAACGAGGTCGCTGTGGTCCTTGGGAGTCCACGAAGGAAGGAGGACACTACACACACCCCGCGCAGAGGCGTCGAGCTCATGAATCTTGTCATCCCGTGCCTTGAGCGCATGTTCGCACTCCGCTAGGCTTGCTTGATCGCTCTCGAGGGCCTTCGTCACCTCCTGAAGCTCTTGCATCATGTGACCGGCCCTACGCTGCTCCTCGTCAAGCTCCTTCTCTAGTAGGAGGGCCCTCTCACATTCCTCGATGAGATCCACTCACAGCCCTGTATTGCGTGGTGGACGACAAGGGTCAGGTAGATCAGAGATGGATGGCCGCATGGTGGGTCCCTGCAAAAGGCAAAGGAGGGAGAGAGCACCTGAGATGAGCTGTTGGGCATTGTCGAGCTCCATGAGGGCGGATGCCTTGGCAGCCTCTAAGGCCTCCAAGGCAACCCTTAGCTCCATCGCCAAGTTTTGGGCCTTCTCTCGGGCCTCTTCCTCCGCCATGACTTTTCGTTGTGAGGCCTTAGCCCTCGCCTCCGCAGAGAGCTTGGCTACCCGCTCCGCCGCCGCTTCCTCTTCAACTGACTGTGCAACCCACCTTGCCTCATTGCTCTCTAGGGCCAGGACCACCACGAGCGCGGCCGTCCGGGCCCACGGCAGCGACTGCACCACCACCGATGTTGGCAGGAGCCACCCACCCCCTCTAGTCAGAGGAAGGGTTGCCCTCGAGCTGGACCCCTCCTCCTAGCTCCGGATCATGGCGGACTTGCTCCTTGAGAAGTGAAGCAGCTCCTGCACTAGAAATACTCTAACGAATTGCGTGATTAAAAAAGGAGGAACCACAGAGATTGGGCTTTCTTACGTCACAAGTCCTCGATGCCTGGCATGGTGGTCCATCACCTCCTTCGCCGGAGTCAGGCCATACGTGAATGTGGAAGAACTGTACTAGCTCGCCAATTATGGTGTGGCTCGTCCGCAGCCATTCCCACGCGTCGGCTTTCGGGCCGTCATCCAACTTGCACGTGGCGCCGGCCCCCTAGCCCTAGATAGATTGGCGCCTTCACCGACACCTGCATGTTCCCCTCGAGTAGAATAGGAAGGAGTGCCGACCAGTTTAACTGGTAACCCGACCAGTGAAAATGGGTGCCGACCAGTTTAACTAGTCAACAGGCCTCGGACTCACTCAAGTAAGGCTTGCCAGAAGGATGTAAGGAGCTCAAAATTAAAATTTAAAAATTCTTCCCCATAGGAGAAGTGTACACACTTAGACTCCGTTTGTGAGGTCAGATGATTATCATCTTTGACTTAGTCAATAAGGAGGGTCAATTAGGAAAAAAGCACTACATTCACCGCCAGGTGAAGTGTGGCCACTTAGTCCCCGAGTGTGACATTAGGTGAAGAATTCACCTAGTGCTATGGTCAAAAAAGAGAAGACTCCAAAATCCAGCCGATAAGATGAGGCTATCGACTACAAAGTCGATATCCAGCAATTGATGGTATAAATCAATTAAAACAATCATCAGCTGCTAAAACAGAACATATTCATGTATAGACAATATGAAGGTTCCTGAGCCGATGAGAACGAAGCAAGATAGATCATGAAAGCTCAGGCTATCGGCTATTAAGCCAATGCAACATATGTGATGAAGCATAGCATGTGATCAATCTTCTATTTTCTATATAAAGAGACCTATAAACTAACCAAATCTACTTTACTATCACCACCAATCAGATCAGACTGATGCAGCGTTGGCAAAAACAATAAAATAAAGCCAGTAAGCTAATAGATCTAATTATAAGAAACAGAATCTTGAAAACATACTACCACTCATGAAAGCACAAGCCATCGGCTACTGAGCTGATGGAAACATAGTGTGTAAACAATTCCTTGTTTTCCATATAAACAAATCTATAAACTAACAAAATCTAATCTAACCATCAAACAGGTCAAAACAATGCAGCGTTGATAGCAGGCGATAAATTAAAGATTGCTATCCAATAGGTCTATTTATAGCAAAACAAAAGCTTGAAAACACACTATGGTTTGATCTCTTGCTGAATTTGGTATAAGTTAGTTATCGATTTGTATCTAATTTAGTGAGGTTGTATCTTTTGATCTCTTGCTTAATTTGATATCAGATCACCAGTTACCGATTCTGTTAAGATTAGTAAGGCTACATCTTATGATCTCTTACTGTTTTTAGTAGAATCATCAATTATTGATCTTGTTATATTTAGTAATTTACTAGATTTAGCAAATCACCAATTTATCCGACTAAGATTAAGATCCATCGGCTTTAATCATATTAATCTATCGTCTTGTTGCTCTGTCACGTTGATTTCTAATCTGATGTTAGATTCTGCCATATCGGCTGATGTATCTTAATCATAGTCAACCATAGTGTGTTTTCAAGCTTTTGTTTTGCTATAAATAGACCTATTGGATAGCAATCTTTAATTTATCGCCTGCTATCAACGCTGCATTGTTTTGACCTGTTTGATGGTTAGATTAGATTTTGTTAGTTTATAGATTTGTTTATATGGAAAACAAGGAATTGTTTACACACTATGTTTCCATCAGCTCAGTAGCCGATGGCTTGTGCTTTCATGAGTGGTAGTATGTTTTCAAGATTCTGTTTCTTATAATTAGATCTATTAGCTTACTGGCTTTATTTTATTGTTTTTGCCAACGCTGCATCAGTCTGATCTGATTGGTGGTGATAGTAAAGTAGATTTGGTTAGTTTATAGGTCTCTTTATATAGAAAATAGAAGATTGATCACATGCTATGCTTCATCACATATGTTGCATTGGCTTAATAGCCGATAGCCTGAGCTTTCATGATCTATCTTGCTTCGTTCTCATCGGCTCAGGAACCTTCATATTGTCTATACATGAATATGTTCTGTTTTAGCAGCTGATGATTGTTTTAATTGATTTATACCATCAATTGCTGGATATCGACTTTGTAGTCGATAGCCTCATCTTATCGGCTGGATTTTGGAGTCTTCTCTTTTTTGACCATAGCACTAGGTGAATTCTTCACCTAATGTCACACTCGGGGACTAAGTGGCCACACTTCACCTGGCGGTGAATGTAGTGCTTTTTTCCTAATTGACCCTCCTTT
>JAHUYU010001516.1:0-20853 GCA_030439765.1 Tripidium arundinaceum | reverse complement strand
CCATCGAAGGCGGCGCGGGGCTCAATGTCATCTTTGCCAACACGCTGAAGAAGATGGGCCTTGACTTCATCGACCTCCTTACATCGACAGACGTCCCCTTCAATGGGATCGTACCCAGAAAGGCGGCCATGCCCCTCACACAAGTTACCTTACCCATCATGTTCGGTACATCGGTCAACTACAGAACCGAGGATATCAAGTTTGAGGTGGCCGACTTCGAGTCTTCATACCATGCTATCTTCGGGCGCCCAGCCCACGCCAAGTTCATGACGATTCCACACTACCCATATCTGTTGCTAAAGATACTGGGTCCTAAGGGTGTACTCTCCTTCAGAGGCGACTTGAAGCACTCCTACGACTGCGACACCGAGGCTATTTAGATTGTGGCTAAGGCCCAACTGTCTAGCCAAGGCGCAGGAAGTAGCCGAGCTCTCTACGATGATAAGCCTGATAATCTGGAGATTGTTAGTAATATGCCCTAGAGGTAATCATAGAGATGATGATATTGCGATTGTATCCATGATATATTATGTGTTCATTGAATATCCATTAAAGACAACTTGTATCGATTGGCAATTATGTGAATTGTTTTGTGAAACTCTTTTACTTGTATGGTTATTCTAAAGTTGTCCCTGATCGGAGTTCGTGTGAGGACACACATGAATATTAGATCAGCACATATATTGGTTGATGACTATGTTTCACAAGTCATAGACATAGAGATGTCAAACTAATAGTGTGGGCACATGTATGACATGGGGCTGGACTGACCCAACGTGAGATGTTGTAATTGTCTCTATACATATCATGTACGTTATGTCCTTAGACTTGAGATTGTCGTATGTATTCAAGATGTGAAACGACCTACTCAGGGACTATCAAACGCTACTCCGTAACTGGGTAGTTATAAAGATGGTTTTCGTGTTTGTCGGGAAACATGCTGTGAGACATAGTCGATCAAGATGGAATTTGCCCCTCTCCATGTGAGAGAGATATCACTGGACCACTCGAATGATTGGATCAAGAAATGCATGGCCGTGCTTAGGTTAAGTGTTAACCTATGAGCTGGACCAAATATCGTGAGGCAAAGGGAATAACATGTATGTGGTTTTGTGGTGGTTCGTCTGATATGATCTTTGCGTATGCATAGGAGTTGACACGCCTTGCTAGAGGCCGCTGTAAACTATTGGCCGAGTAGGAGTACTCGGGCCATGTCTATGTGTGCGTGAACCCATAGGGTCGCACGCTTAAGGGGCTGGAAGCCTAATTCGGGTTGGACCCAAAATTAGACAAGGCTTAGGTTACTAATGGGCCTCCAACTCGGGAGTTCATTAGGACGCCTATATAAGCAAGGGGTGGGCGACGGGGATAGGCAATCCACGCCATTTGGCAGCCGCCGCCGCCCATCCCACGCCCGCGCCTGCTGCTCCTCGCGGACCTAGCAGTCCGGAGGCGCAACGCTTCCTCCCTGTACGTGTGGATACCTCGGAGGTGCTGCATCTGGAGCACAAGGACGAACCGCACGAAGGGGACGGGCGGACGAACGACCTCGCAACTGCACGGCACTGCTACGACGCATACGACTACATCGAGTCGCTTCCGCTGCACCTGCGCATCTAGTGGTAATCCCGTGATCTATAACTAGCAGTAGTTCCTGGTTATGAGGTCGAAAATTTTGTTTTCCGGCTAGCGTAGCATCCTCATATCCCTACAGTGGTATCGGAGCCGTAGCTGCCTCGTTATAGATTCGGTTGTATGCATATGGAGATATGCACGGTTGTAGATGAGTCTCTGATCATGGTTCGTGATCTTGCTATGTTGGTCTTGTAACGATCTACTCGTACCGGTCGGAATTCCGCCATCCGAGTTAAGTGATACATGTAAACCCAGTCATGGCGAGATGGAGATCAATTAGATTGATCGAATCGAACCTAGGTCAAGTGCCGAGCGCATGCGATGCGCGGCGGTGGTAGATTGGATCTACTGCCGGGCGCCGGGGTGCAAGAAAAAGTGATGTTCGGTAAAACGGTCATAACTTTTGCATACGAACTCGGATTGAGACGAATTTTATATGAAAATTGATCTACAGAAAATTTTACATCCGATTCTCCCCCACTTCGTCGGGTTCGCCGAAATTAGATTTGCGAAAAATGGCCAGGAAGATGGTGTTTTCGGCGTTTTAAGATTAGACGTCGGAATCGGTTAACTCTGTTTTGCAGGATTTTGTGACTGGTATAGCCTTTATGTGTATGTGATGCATGTATGTAATTATTTCATGGCTTGCATGTCATGAGTATGACAATATGGCTGGAGCCACATAGATATTGTCAATTTGATGTAATGGCTTGCGTGCCAAATTGTGATGATCCTATCCGCGACTATGTAATATTACTTCACTACCTTGCGTTAGTGATAGCTAGTCTTGGTGGACTCATCACTGGAGGATGGCATACATGGATCATGAAGATGGAGATCATCATGATGAACAGTTCGATGGAGATGGAGATCCCCAAAGGAACAATGGGCTATACCAAGTCATATCTGTGTTAATGCCGTTCTTACTATGTTCTACTTTCACGTGCGATAATGTTTTTGTCTACATGCGATTGTGAAGTAGAACGATCCCTCGGCAATGTTTAAGTTAAAATGCTTCCCCAAACCTTGCACTGTCACGTGTCTTGTACAATCGGTGGTGGGTCTATGAAATTAGGGTGCCACTGGTTTTCCTTAACTAGGCAGGTTCGTATCGGATACTTACTGCAGAAGGGTTGGTTACTTGAACAAGGTCATCCTAACGGTTAGGGACCTTGGAGCATAGGAGTTGGGCACCACAGCATAGAGATGCTACCCAACAACAAGAGTCATATGTGATATGATTAGCAAAGAGTTGCTTACCGATCTACCATGTCTCCTAGCGGTGATGCTAAAGCTCACTAGTAGACTTGTTAGTTGTGGGTCTTGAATCACTAAGTTTCAATAGAGGGATATTGATTTTAGTGGGAGTAGATTCTATTAAAGGTTTAATATTGTTTACTCTGTCATGGATACATTGTCTTAGTATTTTGCATTACTCTTGTTGTAGATAAATGGCGCCTAGCAATCAACCATTTACTTTGCGTTCAATTCTTGAGAAAGATAAGTTGAATGGAACAAACTATGCGGATTGGATCCGCAACCTGAGAATTGTTCTCAGGGCTGAGAAAAAGGAAGATATTCTAGACACCCCATTACCAGAAGAGCCTGCTGAAAATGCAACTGCTGCAGAGAAAAACGCTTACAAGAAAGCATGTGATGCTGATCTTGAAGTTAGTTGCCTTATGCTTGCTTGTATGGAACCAGATCTGCAGATGCAGTTCGATAATAACCATGCAGCGTACGATATGATCGTGGCGCTCAATGATATGTTTCAGACTCAGGCCAGGACTGAAAGGTTCAATGTCTCAAAGGCTTTTGCTGAAACTAAGCTAGCAGAGGGCGCAGCAGTTGGGCCACATGTGATCAAAATGGTTGGTTACACTCAGAGGTTGGAGAAGCTTGGCTTCCCAATTGGCCCTGAATTAGCTACTGATTTTATTCTCGCGTCTCTTCCGCCCAGCTATGGAAATTTCGTCGCGAACTACCATATGCATGGGGCGGAGAAGGGCTTGAATGAATTATGTGGCATGCTTAAAACAGCAGAGGCTGACATCAAGAAAAGTGCTGGCAGCAGCCATGTGATGGCGGTCCAAAACAAGCCTAACTTTAAGAAGAAGGGCAATTCTTGGAAGAAGAAGAAGAAGGGCAAGGCTAAAGATGAGATCTCTAAGCCAAACCCATCTGCGCCCAAGGCTGGACCATCTTCTGAAGAAGAGTGCTTTCATTGTAAGGGGAAAGGTCACTGGAAGAGGAACTGCAAGCTGTACTTGGCATCTTTAAAGAAGGATGGCGGTAGTAAAGGTACTCCCGCCACTCATACACTTGCTATTTATGTTTCATTAAGTAGACATAGCCATATCTACTAAAATCATCAGTGAAAGTATTGGAATCCGCCTCTAGCTGTCGTACTCATTGGTCCACATACATCAGTATATACAAGTTCCAACAAGTCAGACGCCCTCTCAGGAAAACCTGTGAAAGGTGCCTTGGTCATCTTTCCCAGCAAGCAAGCCTCACATGTCTCGTATGATTCGAAATCAAACGAAGTTAAAAGCCCATCAGAATGGAGCCTCTTCATGCGATTCTCACTTATATGACCTAAACGACAATGCCACATATAAGTAGGACTTAACTCATTAAGCCGAGGCCTTTTAGCACTAATATTACAGACAGGAGCATCATCAAGATTTAAAACAAATATCCCATTCACAATTGATGCAAAAGCCACAAACATGTCATTCTTAGAGATCACACAACCATTGTCTTTACTCGCAAATGAATAACCATCCTTCATCAAACATGAAGGTGACACAATGTTTCGACTTAAGCTAGGAACAAAATAACAATTATTCAACTCCATAATAAATCCTGACGGGAGGTGAAGTTGCATCGTCCCGACGTTCAACGCAGCAACTCTTGCATTATTGCCCACGCGGAAATCAACTTCTCCTTTTTCCACGCTTCTACTTCTTATCATTCCCTGCATCGTATTGCAAATATGAGCAACCGATCCGGTATCAAATACCCAAGAATTAATATAAGAGTTAGCGAGAAAAATGTCCGTAACATAAATAGCAAGTGTATGAGTGGCGGGAGTACCTTTACTACCGCCATCCTTCTTTAAAGATGCCAAGTACAGCTTGCAGTTCCTCTTCCAGTGACCTTTCCCCTTACAATGAAAGCACTCTTCTTCAGAAGATGGTCCAGCCTTGGGCGCAGATGGGTTTGGCTTAGAGATCTCATCTTTAGCCTTGCCCTTCTTCTTCTTCTTCCAAGAATTGCCCTTCTTCTTAAAGTTAGGCTTGTTTTGGACCGCCATCACATGGCTGCTGCCAGCACTTTTCTTGATGTCAGCCTCTGCTGTTTTAAGCATGCCACATAATTCATTCAAGCCCTTCTCCGCCCCATGCATATGGTAGTTCGCGACGAAATTTCCATAGCTGGGCGGAAGAGACGCGAGAATAAAATCAGTAGCTAATTCAGGGCCAATTGGGAAGCCAAGCTTCTCCAACCTCTGAGTGTAACCAACCATTTTGATCACATGTGGCCCAACTGCTGCGCCCTCTGCTAGCTTAGTTTCAGCAAAAGCCTTTGAGACATTGAACCTTTCAGTCCTGGCCTGAGTCTGAAACATATCATTGAGCGCCACGATCATATCGTACGCTGCATGGTTATTATCGAACTGCATCTGCAGATCTGGTTCCATACAAGCAAGCATAAGGCAACTAACTTCAAGATCAGCATCACATGCTTTCTTGTAAGCGTTTTTCTCTGCAGCAGTTGCATTTTCAGCAGGCTCTTCTGGTAATGGGGTGTCTAGAATATCTTCCTTTTTCTCAGCCCTGAGAACAATTCTCAGGTTGCGGATCCAATCCGCATAGTTTGTTCCATTCAACTTATCTTTCTCAAGAATTGAACGCAAAGTAAATGGTTGATTGCTAGGCGCCATTTATCTACAACAAGAGTAATGCAAAATACTAAGACAATGTATCCATGACAGAGTAAACAATATTAAACCTTTAATAGAATCTACTCCCACTAAAATCAATATCCCTCTATTGAAACTTAGTGATTCAAGACCCACAACTAACAAGTCTACTAGTGAGCTTTAGCATCACCGCTAGGAGACATGGTAGATCGGTAAGCAACTCTTTGCTAATCATATCACATATGACTCTTGTTGTTGGGTAGCATCTCTATGCTGTGGTGCCCAACTCCTTATGCTCCAAGGTCCCTAACCGTTAGGATGACCTTGTTCAAGTAACCAACCCTTCTGCAGTAAGTATCCGATACGAACCTGCCTAGTTAAGGAAAACCAGTGGCACCCTAATTTCATAGACCCACCACCGATTGTACAAGACACGTGACAGTGCAAGGTTTGGGGAAGCATTTTAACTTAAACATTGCCGAGGGATCGTTCTACTTCACAATCGCATGTAGACAAAAACATTATCGCACGTGAAAGTAGAACATAGTAAGAACGGCATTAACACAGATATGACTTGGTATAGCCCATTGTTCCTTTGGGGATCTCCATCTCCATCGAACTGTTCATCATGATGATCTCCATCTTCATGATCCATGTATGCCATCCTCCAGTGATGAGTCCACCAAGACTAGCTATCACTAACGCAAGGTAGTGAAGTAATATTACATAGTCGCGGATAGGATCATCACAATTTGGCACGCAAGCCATTACATCAAATTGACAATATCTATGTGGCTCCAGCCATATTGTCATACTCATGACATGCAAGCCATGAAATAATTACATACATGCATCACATACACATAAAGGCTATACCAGTCACAAAATCCTGCAAAACAGAGTTAACCGATTCCGACGTCTAATCTTAAAACGCCGAAAACACCATCTTCCTGGCCATTTTTCGCAAATCTAATTTCGGCGAACCCGACGAAGTGGGGGAGAATCGGATGTAAAATTTTCTGTAGATCAATTTTCATATAAAATTCGTCTCAATCCGAGTTCGTATGCAAAAGTTATGACCGTTTTACCGAACATCACTTTTTCTTGCACCCCGGCGCCCGGCAGTAGATCCAATCTACCACCGCCGCGCATCGCATGCGCTCGGCACTTGACCTAGGTTCGATTCGATCAATCTAATTGATCTCCATCTCGCCATGACTGGGTTTACATGTATCACTTAACTCGGATGGCGGAATTCCGACCGGTACGAGTAGATCGTTACAAGACCAACATAGCAAGATCACGAACCATGATCAGAGACTCATCTACAACCGTGCATATCTCCATATGCATACAACCGAATCTATAACGAGGCAGCTACGGCTCCGATACCACTGTAGGGATATGAGGATGCTACGCTAGCCGGAAAACAAAATTTTCGACCTCATAAACCAGGAACTACTGCTAGTTATAGATCACGGGATTACCACTAGATGCGCAGGTGCAGCGGAAGCGACTCGATGTAGTCGTATGCGTCGTAGCAGTGCCGTGCAGTTGCGAGGTCGTTCGTCCGCCCGTCCCCTTCGTGCGGTTCGTCCTTGTGCTCCAGATGCAGCACCTCCGAGGTATCCACACGTACAGGGAGGAAGCGTTGCGCCTCCGGACTGCTAGGTCCGCGAGGAGCAGCAGGCGCGGGCGTGGGATGGGCGGCGGCGGCTGCCAAATGGCGTGGATTGCCTATCCCCGTCGCCCACCCCTTGCTTATATAGGCGTCCTAATGAACTCCCGAGTTGGAGGCCCATTAGTAACCCTAAGCCTTGTCTATATTTTGGGTCCAACCCGAATTAGGCTTCCAGCCCCTTAAGCGTGCGACCCTATGGGTTCACGCACACATAGACATGGCCCGAGTACTCCTACTCGGCCAATAGTTTACAGCGGCCTCTAGCAAGGCGTGTCAACTCCTATGCATACGCAAAGATCATATCAGACGAACCACCACAAAACCACATACATGTTATTCCCTTTGCCTCACGATATTTGGTCCAGCTCATAGGTTAACACTTAACCTAAGCACGGCCATGCATTTCTTGATCCAATCATTCGAGTGGTCCAGTGATATCTCTCTCACATGGAGAGGGGCAAATTCCATCTTGATCGACTATGTCTCACAGCATGTTTCCCGACAAACACGAAAACCATCTTTATAACTACCCAGTTACGGAGTAGCGTTTGATAGTCCCTGAGTAGGTCGTTTCACATCTTGAATACATACGACAATCTCAAGTCTAAGGACATAACGTACATGATATGTATAGAGACAATTACAACATCTCACGTTGGGTCAGTCCAGCCCCATGTCATACATGTGCCCACACTATTAGTTTGACATCTCTATGTCTATGACTTGTGAAACATAGTCATCAACCAATATATGTGCTGATCTAATATTCATGTGTGTCCTCACACGAACTCCGATCAGGGACAACTTTAGAATAACCATACAAGTAAAAGAGTTTCACAAAACAATTCACATAATTGCCAATCGATACAAGTTGTCTTTAATGGATATTCAATGAACACATAATATATCATGGATACAATCGCAATATCATCATCTCTATGATTACCTCTAGGGCATATTACTAACAATCTCCAGATTATCAGGCTTATCATCGTAGAGAGCTCGGCTACTTCCTGCGCCTGGCTAGACAGTTGGGCCTTAGCCACAATCTAAATAGCCTCGGTGTCGCAGTCGTAGGAGTGCTTCAAGTCGCCTCTGAAGGAGAGTACACCCTTAGGACCCAGTATCTTTAGCAACAGATATGGGTAGTGTGGAATCGTCATGAACTTGGCGTGGGCTGGGCGCCCGAAGATAGCATGGTATGAAGACTCGAAGTCGGCCACCTCAAACTTGATATCCTCGGTTCTGTAGTTGACCGATGTACCGAACATGATGGGTAAGGTAACTTGTGTGAGGGGCATGGCCGCCTTTCTGGGTACGATCCCATTGAAGGGGACGTCTGTCGATGTAAGGAGGTCGATGAAGTCAAGGCCCATCTTCTTCAGCGTGTTGGCAAAGATGACATTGAGCCCCGCGCCGCCTTCGATGAGGACCTTGGTGAGATGCACTCCTGCAATCGTAGGATCCAGGACTAGAGGATAGCGGCCAATGTTTGAGAAGCTAGTCCACTGATCCTCCCTGGAGAATCAAATCGGGTGCTCGGACCAATCCAAATACCTTGCAGTCGTGGGTTCGGTAGCCATGATCTCGCAAAGAGTAAGCTTAGTCTGTCATTGATGTCGAGGCGGCTACTCCTCCGAAGATAAGGTTGACAATCTCAATGACTGGCTGGAACTCTGCTCCTTTGTCATGCTTGTCCTAGTCTTGATCGCCGTCGTCTTTATCCTTAGTCTTGCCTTTGTCAGCCTTCAGAGTAAAGCCACGCTTCTTGAGTTGCTCGCACTCGGCCGCCGAGTGCTTGCTGCCTGGGTGGAATGGGCATTCCTGGCATAGAAGTCTTCAAAGGATCTGGGCTTGCCGCCCTTCTTCGACTTGTCCATGGTCGCGATAGTATTGTCTGGCTCTCGCTTCCTGCCCGACTGTCCACCTCGGTTGCTTTTCTGGTCACCGGCACGGTTATCTCGGCGGTTGCGGTCAGAAAACTTATTGTGCGTACGCTCGTCGGCATGTATGAACCGTTTGACCATGCCACAAAACTCTACGATAGTCTCTGGCCTATGCTTGATAAAATCTGAGAACTGGAATCTCTCCTTGAGACCATTGCCGAAGTAGTCAATCACGTCTCTTTTAGAGACGTCCACCAGAGTTGAACGAATTTCGGCAAAGCGCTTGTAGTAATCAGGTATGCTTTCACCATCCTTTTGGTTGCAATTCTAGAGATCGTGGCGACTGTTCAGAGGAGTCCACAATCGTCTTCTGAAGCGCGGCCCAGCTATCGATGGAGTCTGGCTGAAGTCCCTGGAACCAGGTTAGCGGAACAGCTTCGAGTGCCATTGGGAAATAGATGGCCTTGACATCGTTGCTGCCCCCTGCGTGTTCAACAGCCCCCGAGTAGATTCAGAGCCATTGCCACGATTCCCTTTTGCCATTGTACTTCGCGAGGTTGGAGGGCTTAAACTTCGGAGGGAATTGGACGACCCTCAGTCGTCTAGAGAAGCAAGGGAAACGATCCAGTGACTCGGCATCCCTGGGAACAGACTCCGCGTGCCTATTGTCGTGATTGCTGAGTTGGTTGAGCAGGTCACCTCCGGGTGGGGTAGCCTGACGATGGCCTCTTCCGCATCGGTTTTGGTTGTCAGGAGGGTGGCCTCGTCCACCCCTATTCTGACTAGCATGGTGTTGGCTTCCGTCTCCCAGTCTCTCACGAGCAGGCCTCCTTGATGGCTGCGCCGGATGGGAAGAACCCGCCTGTGATGGTTGGGCAAGCAAGTTCATAGTCTGTCCAGGCAGCATCAATGCAGTAGTCTCCAACATGACTTTAAGGCATTCCTGCTCGGGTGTGAGGTTGGGTAGTCATCCTAGCTGTTGCGCCGTGTACATGACATTTGCTTGCGGAGTATTGTAGACTCTGTGGCCGGTGACTTCGCTAAAGTCAGAATCGAGGTTGCGGTAGACCGAGCCGTACCTCCCTTCACGACGGGCACGTTCTCGTTTTCTTTCTTCTTCTTCATGGCGCCGCTGCGTTCTGCCTCGCCTTCGAGGCGCTTAAGCTCGGCTTCGTCTTCGAGGCGCATGCGCTCGGCTTTGTACCGTTGCAGCTCCTTACCGTGATGAGTGGCATGAGCACATCGAGCTTGTCGCTACCTGTTCTTCTTCTCCCGAGCAGCCTTCTGCTCATCGATCTCGTTTTTTGTGCTTTCTGCATCAGCTGAGATAACTGCCAGCTCCTCATCATCTTCATTGATATCTAGCCTTCGGATCATGAAGACCTCCTGGCTGTGGTCGTGGCTAACAGTGTTGTTGGTACAGAGCATGGTGGTCGTAGGGCAGGGTTCAGTAGTCGTCGCCTCCTCAATGGCAGATAGAGTGGTTTCGACTTGATACGACAGCTGCCCCATCAAGTTGACTACCCGAGATGGATCAAATGGATTCTCGAGTAGCCGGACTCCTGGCCAATGCACGATATTTCCTTCTGATGTGGCCGAGAGAACCAGGCCTTGCTAAACGCCTGACAGAGCGATTTCTTGATCCTCCTTCGAGATCAGAGCGGATAGCATGATCTTCAAAACCGACTCATGGTATGCTGAGCCCGAGTGGGAGTCAAGCTAGGTAGGGACCGTGGTTGTCCGATGGCTTAGAAGCCGACTCAGAAAACCTGGTTGTGTTCGAGTAAGACTCGAACTGCTTGAACTAATTCTGAGTCCGAGTAGGATTAGAAATCGAAATTTCGCCAAAATTCTCGGTGAGATCTTCCAGCGTATCTGGGTGAATTGCTGGGAAAGATTGATTCGCCGAGATCTCCACGAGGAGACCTTGGAGCTTGCCGGGGTCATCCGCTGTGCAGACCCAGGAACCAAAGACGAAGGTTGATCCCATCGGGAAAGTTATGGTGATGTCGAGGACCATCGAGCTTCCGATTGCGAATTCACCGAAAGCCCCTACCTAGTGTGGTAGCTGTCAGTGTTTGATGACCGGTAACTCGTCACGGGATTACCCCGGGACGATATTAGGTAGGGGATCGGCGAGTACTAAACCTGATGATAAACACAAATATAGCGATTTATACTGGTTTAGGCCGTTAGAATAGCGTAATACCCTATGTCAAGTTAGGCGTATTCTCTTGCGTTGGATTATTGTTTATGAGATGTTACAAGGGGATGTTTCTGCCTCTCTTTGTATAGTCCAGAGGGCAGACGCCTTGGTCTAGTCCTAGTCGGCTACGACAAAAAAGTTCTAATCTAACTACAGAGTTAGACTATCCTAGAATCTGACTAGGTCGGTCCTTCTAGCCTTAAAAAACACGCCACCTTCTTCCGCACTCTCTAGGCAGACCTTGGGCTCCGGCCTGGGCAATCGGTTTAACCCGAGAGTTCGGTTCGGTTTGCTCGGTTGTTAAAAACTTCGGTTTCCAGACATAAGGAACCGATCGGTTGTTTATAGAACTACAAACCGACAAGTTTGGTGTCGGTGTTTCTGGTTCAGTTTTCGGTTTCTACCGAACAAACCAATAGAATAACATCACAGAGAAATAGGTAGACAGTGCAGCGCACAGATCACAATTTCTCAGCACAAATCCACAGATCCACCTTGTTTCCTACTCTTTCATGTCCCCACGGAAGTCCAAAAAATCAAAACAAGCAAGCAATGGTCGGATGGCTCTTCGGATGAGATCTAATAAAAAAGAAGCCTGGAGAAGAATAGGAATCGAAGAATGCAACTGTCCGGTTCCCGTCCAACCACTCAAAACATGCAAGCAAGGGTCACTTGCCTCGCTCAGCGGCTCGAGAGACGAGCTCTGCGGCGGTCGCGCAGGCCGCAGGTGCAGATGGTGACTCGCTGCGTCGTGGCCAGCCACGGCGCGCTGGCGCCGCCGTCGCCGATGAGGCCAGTCGCCCCACTCCGTCGTAGACGAGGAGGCCTTTCGCGCTGCCTCGCCGTCGCCGAGGAGGCCGGCTGCGCTGCCCTGTCGTCGTCGACGCAACTACTGCCACCTCCAGTCCCGAGCCGATAGGGTTGTTTTTCAGGAGTAAAATAATGCGGACTGCTGGGGGCTCGCGCTCGTGGCGGCTTGTATACCTCACGTGATGCCTTGGGCCGTTAATGGGCTGATGGCTTGCTGCTGTTAGTGCTGTGCGGAATGCTACCTGCGCTGCTCGATGGCTCGGTGACCTTCTGATACTTCGGTTTGTTCGGGTGGTCGGTTCTGGACCCTGGAACCAAAACCGAAGCCCATGACCAAAATTATCAGGAGTAAAAACCAAAGCCGAAATCGAAAACCGAAAAACCGATATTTCGGTTCGGTTCGGCTTGGTTCGGTTTGGTTTCCTGTTTAAAAGTGCCCAGCCTAACTTGGGCCAGCCCATTTTTTTATCGGGTAGTCGGTCCTATGAGGAACCCTTAGGATCCTGGTCCGTCACATACAGGGATGGAAGCAATGTGATTCATATTTGAAGTGCAACCGCTTAGGTGAAGATCCTTTCTTGTATTTCTTGGTGGGAGTGAGGCTTAAGCAAGGGTTGTTTATATGTAAAATAGGCTAGCTTATGCGAGGATGATAGTTACTTGAGATGGTTCACCATCAAAACAGTTTAACGGTCTTTTTTCTTGCAATTAAGATTAGGTTTTATCCTATAAAACTCTGTAAACTTGAGGATATGGGTGCTACAGTTAGAGAAGGTGCATTGGTTTAGGTGAGGAACGTGTTTTGTTTTTTCATTATGTCTAGGTTTTCGTACTTCATTCACCACTAAGGCACCAAAACGCATCATCAAGTTGACCACCACTCGCTAGGGATGGACTTCCAGGGCAACCTACTTGCCAGCAACTGCAACAGGGAAGAATTCAATCGTGATGGTCCCCATGGAGTAGTTGTGGGTACCTATCATGGATTGACGACATGTGGTCGTGCATAATCATCCAACGTATGGAATTGTTGTATAAATTTAAGAGTAGCAGTTGGGTAGAAAAACTATAGCTCTCTCATACATTGGATGATTGTGTATGGACATGTGTTGTTAATCTGCAGTAGGTGCATGGTTGTGCCCGAGGGCAATCCCCACTAATTTTTTCCCTAGGACACCACCTTCGCTTCCAAGGGTGTAAACGGGCCACCTTCACTGACCATATGATGAATGTTGCCCTCCTCTGTATGGCTGCCTCCAGGGCCGTTTTGCTCCCTCTAACTCTAATCTCTTATTTTTCTCATATACACACAAGGTTTATGTCCACGCGTTGCAATGGGAGAAAAAAAACCCCCGCAATAAGAGGAGCATAAAAAGCATATTGTTTTGGAAACACCCCTGATCTTAGCAACAGGTGTTGATCTACATGCATGCTATTACCACCCTGATTTTTCCTATACGTGTTGAATGAAGTACGAAAACCTAGACATAATGAAAAAACAAAACACGTTCCTCACCTAAACCAATGCACCTTCTCTAACTGTAGCACCCATATCCTCAAGTTTACAGAGTTTTATAGGATAAAACCTAATCTTAATTGCAAGAAAAAAGACCGTTAAACTGTTTTGATGGTGAACCATCTCAAGTAACTATCATCCTCGCATAAGCTAGCCTATTTACATATAAACAACCCTTGCTTAAGCCTCACTCCCACCAGAGTTGAACGAATTTCGGCAAAGCGCTTGTAGTAATCAGGTATGCTTTCACCATCCTTTTGGTTGCAATTCTAGAGATCGTGGCGACTGTTCAGAGGAGTCCACAATCGTCTTCTGAAGCGCGGCCCAGCTATCGATGGAGTCTGGCTGAAGTCCCTGGAACCAGGTTAGCGGAACAGCTTCGAGTGCCATTGGGAAATAGATGGCCTTGACATCGTTGCTGCCCCCTGCGTGTTCAACAGCCCCCGAGTAGATTCAGAGCCATTGCCACGATTCCCTTTTGCCATTGTACTTCGCGAGGTTGGAGGGCTTAAACTTCGGAGGGAATTGGACGACCCTCAGTCGTCTAGAGAAGCAAGGGAAACGATCCAGTGACTCGGCATCCCTGGGAACAGACTCCGCGTGCCTATTGTCGTGATTGCTGAGTTGGTTGAGCAGGTCACCTCCGGGTGGGGTAGCCTGACGATGGCCTCTTCCGCATCGGTTTTGGTTGTCAGGAGGGTGGCCTCGTCCACCCCTATTCTGACTAGCATGGTGTTGGCTTCCGTCTCCCAGTCTCTCACGAGCAGGCCTCCTTGATGGCTGCGCCGGATGGGAAGAACCCGCCTGTGATGGTTGGGCAAGCAAGTTCATAGTCTGTCCAGGCAGCATCAATGCAGTAGTCTCCAACATGACTTTAAGGCATTCCTGCTCGGGTGTGAGGTTGGGTAGTCATCCTAGCTGTTGCGCCGTGTACATGACATTTGCTTGCGGAGTATTGTAGACTCTGTGGCCGGTGACTTCGCTAAAGTCAGAATCGAGGTTGCGGTAGACCGAGCCGTACCTCCCTTCACGACGGGCACGTTCTCGTTTTCTTTCTTCTTCTTCATGGCGCCGCTGCGTTCTGCCTCGCCTTCGAGGCGCTTAAGCTCGGCTTCGTCTTCGAGGCGCATGCGCTCGGCTTTGTACCGTTGCAGCTCCTTACCGTGATGAGTGGCATGAGCACATCGAGCTTGTCGCTACCTGTTCTTCTTCTCCCGAGCAGCCTTCTGCTCATCGATCTCGTTTTTTGTGCTTTCTGCATCAGCTGAGATAACTGCCAGCTCCTCATCATCTTCATTGATATCTAGCCTTCGGATCATGAAGACCTCCTGGCTGTGGTCGTGGCTAACAGTGTTGTTGGTACAGAGCATGGTGGTCGTAGGGCAGGGTTCAGTAGTCGTCGCCTCCTCAATGGCAGATAGAGTGGTTTCGACTTGATACGACAGCTGCCCCATCAAGTTGACTACCCGAGATGGATCAAATGGATTCTCGAGTAGCCGGACTCCTGGCCAATGCACGATATTTCCTTCTGATGTGGCCGAGAGAACCAGGCCTTGCTAAACGCCTGACAGAGCGATTTCTTGATCCTCCTTCGAGATCAGAGCGGATAGCATGATCTTCAAAACCGACTCATGGTATGCTGAGCCCGAGTGGGAGTCAAGCTAGGTAGGGACCGTGGTTGTCCGATGGCTTAGAAGCCGACTCAGAAAACCTGGTTGTGTTCGAGTAAGACTCGAACTGCTTGAACTAATTCTGAGTCCGAGTAGGATTAGAAATCGAAATTTCGCCAAAATTCTCGGTGAGATCTTCCAGCGTATCTGGGTGAATTGCTGGGAAAGATTGATTCGCCGAGATCTCCACGAGGAGACCTTGGAGCTTGCCGGGGTCATCCGCTGTGCAGACCCAGGAACCAAAGACGAAGGTTGATCCCATCGGGAAAGTTATGGTGATGTCGAGGACCATCGAGCTTCCGATTGCGAATTCACCGAAAGCCCCTACCTAGTGTGGTAGCTGTCAGTGTTTGATGACCGGTAACTCGTCACGGGATTACCCCGGGACGATATTAGGTAGGGGATCGGCGAGTACTAAACCTGATGATAAACACAAATATAGCGATTTATACTGGTTTAGGCCGTTAGAATAGCGTAATACCCTATGTCAAGTTAGGCGTATTCTCTTGCGTTGGATTATTGTTTATGAGATGTTACAAGGGGATGTTTCTGCCTCTCTTTGTATAGTCCAGAGGGCAGACGCCTTGGTCTAGTCCTAGTCGGCTACGACAAAAAAGTTCTAATCTAACTACAGAGTTAGACTATCCTAGAATCTGACTAGGTCGGTCCTTCTAGCCTTAAAAAACACGCCACCTTCTTCCGCACTCTCTAGGCAGACCTTGGGCTCCGGCCTGGGCAATCGGTTTAACCCGAGAGTTCGGTTCGGTTTGCTCGGTTGTTAAAAACTTCGGTTTCCAGACATAAGGAACCGATCGGTTGTTTATAGAACTACAAACCGACAAGTTTGGTGTCGGTGTTTCTGGTTCAGTTTTCGGTTTCTACCGAACAAACCAATAGAATAACATCACAGAGAAATAGGTAGACAGTGCAGCGCACAGATCACAATTTCTCAGCACAAATCCACAGATCCACCTTGTTTCCTACTCTTTCATGTCCCCACGGAAGTCCAAAAAATCAAAACAAGCAAGCAATGGTCGGATGGCTCTTCGGATGAGATCTAATAAAAAAGAAGCCTGGAGAAGAATAGGAATCGAAGAATGCAACTGTCCGGTTCCCGTCCAACCACTCAAAACATGCAAGCAAGGGTCACTTGCCTCGCTCAGCGGCTCGAGAGACGAGCTCTGCGGCGGTCGCGCAGGCCGCAGGTGCAGATGGTGACTCGCTGCGTCGTGGCCAGCCACGGCGCGCTGGCGCCGCCGTCGCCGATGAGGCCAGTCGCCCCACTCCGTCGTAGACGAGGAGGCCTTTCGCGCTGCCTCGCCGTCGCCGAGGAGGCCGGCTGCGCTGCCCTGTCGTCGTCGACGCAACTACTGCCACCTCCAGTCCCGAGCCGATAGGGTTGTTTTTCAGGAGTAAAATAATGCGGACTGCTGGGGGCTCGCGCTCGTGGCGGCTTGTATACCTCACGTGATGCCTTGGGCCGTTAATGGGCTGATGGCTTGCTGCTGTTAGTGCTGTGCGGAATGCTACCTGCGCTGCTCGATGGCTCGGTGACCTTCTGATACTTCGGTTTGTTCGGGTGGTCGGTTCTGGACCCTGGAACCAAAACCGAAGCCCATGACCAAAATTATCAGGAGTAAAAACCAAAGCCGAAATCGAAAACCGAAAAACCGATATTTCGGTTCGGTTCGGCTTGGTTCGGTTTGGTTTCCTGTTTAAAGTGCCCAGCCTAACTTGGGCCAGCCCATTTTTTTATCGGGTAGTCGGTCCTATGAGGAACCCTTAGGATCCTGGTCCGTCACATACAGGGATGGAAGCAATGTGATTCATATTTGAAGTGCAACCGCTTAGGTGAAGATCCTTTCTTGTATTTCTTGGTGGGAGTGAGGCTTAAGCAAGGGTTGTTTATATGTAAAATAGGCTAGCTTATGCGAGGATGATAGTTACTTGAGATGGTTCACCATCAAAACAGTTTAACGGTCTTTTTTCTTGCAATTAAGATTAGGTTTTATCCTATAAAACTCTGTAAACTTGAGGATATGGGTGCTACAGTTAGAGAAGGTGCATTGGTTTAGGTGAGGAACGTGTTTTGTTTTTTCATTATGTCTAGGTTTTCGTACTTCATTCACCACTAAGGCACCAAAACGCATCATCAAGTTGACCACCACTCGCTAGGGATGGACTTCCAGGGCAACCTACTTGCCAGCAACTGCAACAGGGAAGAATTCAATCGTGATGGTCCCCATGGAGTAGTTGTGGGTACCTATCATGGATTGACGACATGTGGTCGTGCATAATCATCCAACGTATGGAATTGTTGTATAAATTTAAGAGTAGCAGTTGGGTAGAAAAACTATAGCTCTCTCATACATTGGATGATTGTGTATGGACATGTGTTGTTAATCTGCAGTAGGTGCATGGTTGTGCCCGAGGGCAATCCCCACTAATTTTTTCCCTAGGACACCACCTTCGCTTCCAAGGGTGTAAACGGGCCACCTTCACTGACCATATGATGAATGTTGCCCTCCTCTGTATGGCTGCCTCCAGGGCCGTTTTGCTCCCTCTAACTCTAATCTCTTATTTTTCTCATATACACACAAGGTTTATGTCCACGCGTTGCAATGGGAGAAAAAAAACCCCCGCAATAAGAGGAGCATAAAAAGCATATTGTTTTGGAAACACCCCTGATCTTAGCAACAGGTGTTGATCTACATGCATGCTATTACCACCCTGATTTTTCCTATACGTGTTGAATGAAGTACGAAAACCTAGACATAATGAAAAAACAAAACACGTTCCTCACCTAAACCAATGCACCTTCTCTAACTGTAGCACCCATATCCTCAAGTTTACAGAGTTTTATAGGATAAAACCTAATCTTAATTGCAAGAAAAAAGACCGTTAAACTGTTTTGATGGTGAACCATCTCAAGTAACTATCATCCTCGCATAAGCTAGCCTATTTTACATATAAACAACCCTTGCTTAAGCCTCACTCCCACCAAGAAATACAAGAAAGGATCTTCACCTAAGCGGTTGCACTTCAAATATGAATCACATTGCTTCCATCCCTGTATGTGACGGACCAGGATCCTAAGGGTTCCTCATAGGACCGACTACCCGATAAAAAAATGGGCTGGCCCAAGTTAGGCTGGGCACTTTTAAACAGGAAACCAAACCGAACCAAGCCGAACCGAACCGAAATATCGGTTTTTCGGTTTTCGATTTCGGCTTTGGTTTTTACTCCTGATAATTTTGGTCATGGGCTTCGGTTTTGGTTCCAGGGTCCAGAACCGACCACCCGAACAAACCGAAGTATCAGAAGGTCACCGAGCCATCGAGCAGCGCAGGTAGCATTCCGCACAGCACTAACAGCAGCAAGCCATCAGCCCATTAACGGCCCAAGGCATCACGTGAGGTATACAAGCCGCCACGAGCGCGAGCCCCCAGCAGTCCGCATTATTTTACTCCTGAAAAACAACCCTATCGGCTCGGGACTGGAGGTGGCAGTAGTTGCGTCGACGACGACAGGGCAGCGCAGCCGGCCTCCTCGGCGACGGCGAGGCAGCGCGAAAGGCCTCCTCGTCTACGACGGAGTGGGGCGACTGGCCTCATCGGCGACGGCGGCGCCAGCGCGCCGTGGCTGGCCACGACGCAGCGAGTCACCATCTGCACCTGCGGCCTGCGCGACCGCCGCAGAGCTCGTCTCTCGAGCCGCTGAGCGAGGCAAGTGACCCTTGCTTGCATGTTTTGAGTGGTTGGACGGGAACCGGACAGTTGCATTCTTCGATTCCTATTCTTCTCCAGGCTTCTTTTTTATTAGATCTCATCCGAAGAGCCATCCGACCATTGCTTGCTTGTTTTGATTTTTTGGACTTCCGTGGGGACATGAAAGAGTAGGAAACAAGGTGGATCTGTGGATTTGTGCTGAGAAATTGTGATCTGTGCGCTGCACTGTCTACCTATTTCTCTGTGATGTTATTCTATTGGTTTGTTCGGTAGAAACCGAAAACTGAACCAGAAACACCGACACCAAACTTGTCGGTTTGTAGTTCTATAAACAACCGATCGGTTCCTTATGTCTGGAAACCGAAGTTTTTAACAACCGAGCAAACCGAACCGAACTCTCGGGTTAAACCGATTGCCCAGGCCGGAGCCCAAGGTCTGCCTAGAGAGTGCGGAAGAAGGTGGCGTGTTTTTTAAGGCTAGAAGGACCGACCTAGTCAGATTCTAGGATAGTCTAACTCTGTAGTTAGATTAGAACTTTTTTGTCGTAGCCGACTAGGACTAGACCAAGGCGTCTGCCCTCTGGACTATACAAAGAGAGGCAGAAACATCCCCTTGTAACATCTCATAAACAATAATCCAACGCAAGAGAATACGCCTAACTTGACATAGGGTATTACGCTATTCTAACGGCCTAAACCAGTATAAATCGCTATATTTGTGTTTATCATCAGGTTTAGTACTCGCCGATCCCCTACCTAATATCGTCCCGGGGTAATCCCGTGACGAGTTACCGGTCATCAAACACTGACAGCTACCACACTAGGTAGGGGCTTTCGGTGAATTCGCAATCGGAAGCTCGATGGTCCTCGACATCACCATAACTTTCCCGATGGGATCAACCTTCGTCTTTGGTTCCTGGGTCTGCACAGCGGATGACCCCGGCAAGCTCCAAGGTCTCCTCGTGGAGATCTCGGCGAATCAATCTTTCCCAGCAATTCACCCAGATACGCTGGAAGATCTCACCGAGAATTTTGGCGAAATTTCGATTTCTAATCCTACTCGGACTCAGAATTAGTTCAAGCAGTTCGAGTCTTACTCGAACACAACCAGGTTTTCTGAGTCGGCTTCTAAGCCATCGGACAACCACGGTCCCTACCTAGCTTGACTCCCACTCGGGCTCAGCATACCATGAGTCGGTTTTGAAGATCATGCTATCCGCTCTGATCTCGAAGGAGGATCAAGAAATCGCTCTGTCAGGCGTTTAGCAAGGCCTGGTTCTCTCGGCCACATCAGAAGGAAATATCGTGCATTGGCCAGGAGTCCGGCTACTCGAGAATCCATTTGATCCATCTCGGGTAGTCAACTTGATGGGGCAGCTGTCGTATCAAGTCGAAACCACTCTATCTGCCATTGAGGAGGCGACGACTACTGAACCCTGCCCTACGACCACCATGCTCTGTACCAACAACACTGTTAGCCACGACCACAGCCAGGAGGTCTTCATGATCCGAAGGCTAGATATCAATGAAGATGATGAGGAGCTGGCAGTTATCTCAGCTGATGCAGAAAGCACAAAAAACGAGATCGATGAGCAGAAGGCTGCTCGGGAGAAGAAGAACAGGTAGCGACAAGCTCGATGTGCTCATGCCACTCATCACGGTAAGGAGCTGCAACGGTACAAAGCCGAGCGCATGCGCCTCGAAGACGAAGCCGAGCTTAAGCGCCTCGAAGGCGAGGCAGAACGCAGCGGCGCCATGAAGAAGAAGAAAGAAAACGAGAACGTGCCCGTCGCA
>JAHUYU010002378.1:0-21043 GCA_030439765.1 Tripidium arundinaceum | reverse complement strand
CTAAGTTACACACATCTGTCACCGAAAAAAATAGCTATTGGATCTATACTAATTTTACTATTAGTAATTAGAGGCTCCAATAGAGCCTCGACATTTATTGTCACCGGACCCGCTAGAGAAGAGATAATTCCTACAAACTCTCATAATAATAGAGAAACATCCTACGACCTCTCCACTTCCGCAAACCCTAAAGCCGCCGCCGCTGAGCCCCTCGCCAGCCCGATCCGTGCGACGCCGCCGAGTTCCTTACTCGCCGGCCACCAAACCCCTCCACGCGCGCACCCCTACCCGCGCCGCCGCCCTGATTCGTGCGCTGTCGCTGAGTCTTCACTCGCCGGCCTCGATCCCTTCCATGCGCCCCTCACGCCTCACCGATCGCGCCACCATGTGCGAGACTGAAGCCGAGCACGCACGCCGCGAACGCGAGGCTGTGTAGGCTGCCGCCCACGAGGCCGAGGCCGCCCGCAAGGCTGCCGCGGATCGTGCCGCCACCCTCGACACCTACGAGGCCCAGCACGCCGCCATCCACACCCAAGCCATTGCCGTCCTCAACATCAAGGTGCTCGTTCCTGTGGTATTGGATCGCGCCGCCAACAACTACAGCCTGTGGCGCACTCTCTTCCTCGTCGTCTTGGGCAAGTATGCCCTAACGGATCACGTCCTCTCTGACGTGGCCAACACCGATCGCTCGGCGAGGGTGCATATGGACTGCGCCGTCCTCACCTGGATCTACGGAACCATCACCGGCGACCATCAACAGACGGTGATGCTCCGCAACCCCAACGCCCGCGTTGCCTGGTCGGTGCTCGAAAATGAGTTCCTCGGCTAGCGCAAATCGTGCGCCCTCCTCCTCTCCGCCGAGTTCCGCACAATCAAGCAGGGGGCGATGTCTGTCACTGACTTCTGCCGTCGCCTCGAGATGATGGTCAGCGCCCTCACCGAGTACGGCGACCCGTCGACGATTGCTGTTGGCATTTCTTAGCCTCATCACCAAGAATAGAGATAGGACCCATCCCTGGCAACAGCGCCAGAAATGCTTGTTGACATTTCCTAGCATCACTGCCAGAAAAGGCAATGACACCAGAAAATGTCAACCTGTAAATTTTAATGATTACAGATTTAACTCTGCAAGCGCACGGAAATACCGTTGTAGCATTTCACCCAGAAGTATTTCAGGGTATCGTTATTTATATTTTCTCAAAGGAAGGCATGGTGTAAAGACTCTAGTATGGATATGAACAAGATAACATGCTTGCAAAGGCGAACCAATGCTTATGATAGGGGTAAACATGATAGATTGAGATAGTGTGACACACTTTTGAGTCTAACACTTGAGCAGAGGAAGAAGGAAGAAAGAATAAAGAATAAAAGAATAAATCTACGAGAGCAGACATGTCCTTGATACAGCTATGCAAAGAATAGTAAGTAATCATACATGTACATGAGTAAGAGCTAGCGAGTAATCATACATGTACATGAGTAAGAGCTAGCGCTAAGTAATAGATAGGTTGGGAGGCCACCGAGTACTGGTCTGCCAGCAAGCTCATGTGACAATTTACGTACTCCTACACCATACCCGAACGTGGGGGATTACGAAGGACGGACAGGGCTGTCACCACCTGCCGTCTACCCCTCAACCATGGAGCATGAAATGTATTCACCTACTTCTATATACCCGAGCACCATGCTCGCGTATAGAGAAACTACCCAAGCCCCTCCTCCCCCGGGTCCCCGACCCTACGGATCGACAGGTAAGAAGCTTGGGCACACCCAAAGGCACGATGAACTGCCACCTCAACTTAGTTACATTTCTTATCATAAACATGATATGAATGATTAAGCATAAATTTCTACGTGACATAATCATCACATATAAACTATAGACTAGCTCATATATCAAGATGATATCATAAGAACTATACTCTAGTTTACTTGCATAACTATATTGATAAATTAAAGACAAGATTTTGGAGAAATGATTCATCTTATTCATACCAAGATTCTTCTCCAAGGAGTCAAGCCCTCTAAGGTAGCTTTGCCTTGCTCTAAGAACTACTAAGGAAATGTAAAAACCAGAGAGGTGTTGCTTAAGGTTGGTGTGTTGACTCCAAATGGTGTGTGTTGAAGGAGAGCACCTATACCCTCTATTTATACTGCTACATGGTCGGTTTCGGCGTAGGAGAATTAGGAAACATCCAGAAACCGCCTATGCATGATGGAATGCAACCGCCAGAGCAAGCTGGGCCCGAGAGGAGCTGGGGGCGGTGCGGCCGCACCCTGATCTCCTCCGCCCACCACTGCCTTGCTCTGGTGGGCCTCTGGTTGGGCCAGGGTTGCTTCCATGTCGGTATTCTGCCCAGGTTTTGTATGAAGGTGGGCTTTTGCTTGATTCCTTGGTGTAGGATCTGCATTACGCTTTCTCCGCTGGCATATTTTGATTATAATTCCACTATATTCTAGTATAATCCCTGCAAAACAGTAATCTTCCAATACAAGTGAAACTATGTCAATAGTAAATGCATATGTGTCAAAAGTCTGTTTAATTCTCCTGTTTTGGATGTAAATTGGCGGTCGGATTTGATCGTTAAGGGCCGCCAACAATTGCACCCTAGTGCTGATGCTCCTTCATGGCCTCAATGAGAAGTTCCGCCATATGGTTTCTAACCTCAAGATGCAGCGCTCATTCCCAACCTTTGAGGAGGCCCGCACCTTGCTCCTCCTTAAAGAGATCGACGTCGCCGCCACCGCCGAGGATGCTCCACCACCCGCCTTCATCGCTGCCCCTCCCGCTCCCTAGCGCCCACCAGGCGGATCTGCTGGTGGCGGTCCTGGCAGCACGCCCAGTGTCCAAGGCGGCGCTCCCGGCGCCTCCAACTAGCGCTCCAACAACCGCCGCCGCGGGTGGTGGAGCATCCTCGGCGGTGGCGGCGACGTCGATCTCTTTAAGGAGGAGCAAGGTGCGGGCCTCCTCAAAGGTTGGGAATGAGCGCTGCATCTTGAGGTTAGAAACCATATGGCGGAACTTCTCATTGAGGCCATGAAGGAGCATCAGCACTAGGGTGCAATTGTTGGCGGCCCTTAACGATCAAATCCGACCGCCAATTTACATCCAAAACAGGAGAATTAAACAGACTTTTGACACATATGCATTTACTATTGACATAGTTTCACTTGTATTGGAAGATTACTGTTTTGCAGGGATTATACTAGAATATAGTGGAATTATAATCAAAATATGCCAGCGGAGAAAGCGTAATGCAGATCCTACACCAAGGAATCAAGCAAAAGCCCACCTTCATACAAAACCTGGGCAGAATACCGACATGGAAGCAACCCTGGCCCAACCAGAGGCCCACCAGAGCAAGGCAGTGGTGGGCGGAGGAGATCAGGGTGCGGCCGCACCGCCCCCAGCTCCTCTCGGGCCCAGCTTGCTCTGGCGGTTGCATTCCATCATGCATAGGCGGTTTCTGGATGTTTCCTAATTCTCCTACGCCGAAACCGACCATGTAGCAGTATAAATAGAGGGTATAGGTGCTCTCCTTCAACACACACCATTTGGAGTCAACACACCAACCTTAAGCAACACCTCTCTGGTTTTTACATTTCCTTAGTAGTTCTTAGAGCAAGGCAAAGCTACCTTAGAGGGCTTGACTCCTTGGAGAAGAATCTTGGTATGAATAAGATGAATCATTTCTCCAAAATCTTGTCTTTAATTTATCAATATAGTTATGCAAGTAAACTAGAGTATAGTTCTTATGATATCATCTTGATATATGAGCTAGTCTATAGTTTATATGTGATGATTATGTCACGTAGAAATTTATGCTTAATCATTCATATCATGTTTATGATAAGAAATGTAACTAAGTTGAGGTGGCAGTTCATCGTGCCTTTGGGTGTGCCCAAGCTTCTTACCTGTCGATCCGTAGGGTCGGGGGACCCGGGGGAGGAGGGGCTTGGGTAGTTTCTCTATACGCGAGCATGGTGCTCGGGTATATAGAAGTAGGTGAATACATTTCATGCTCCATGGTTGAGGGGTAGACGGCAGGTGGTGACAGCCCTGTCCGTCCTTCGTAATCCCCCACGTTCGGGTATGGTGTAGGAGTACGTAAATTGTCACATGAGCTTGCTGGCAGACCAGTACTCGGTGGCCTCCCAACCTATCTATTACTTAGCGCTAGCTCTTACTCATGTACATGTATGATTACTCGCTAGCTCTTACTCATGTACATGTATGATTACTTACTATTCTTTGCATAGCTGTATCAAGGACATGTCTGCTCTCGTAGATTTATTCTTTTATTCTTTATTCTTTCTTCCTTCTTCCTCTGCTCAAGTGTTAGACTCAAAAGTGTGTCACACTATCTCAATCTATCATGTTTACCCCTATCATAAGCATTGGTTCGCCTTTGCAAGCATGTTATCTTGTTCATATCCATACTAGAGTCTTTACACCATGCCTTCCTTTGAGAAAATATAAATAACGATACCCTGAAATACTTCTGGGTGAAATGCTACAACGGTATTTCCGTGCGCTTGCAGAGTTAAATCTGTAATCATTAAAATTTACAGGTTGACATTTTCTGGTGTCATTGCCTTTTCTGGCAGTGATGCTAGGAAATGTCAACAAGCATTTCTGGCGCTGTTGCCAGGGATGGGTCCTATCTCTATTCTTGGTGATGAGGCTAAGAAATGCCAACAGCAATCGTCGACGGGTCGCCGTACTCGGTGAGGGCGCTGACCATCATCTCGAGGCGACGGCAGAAGTCAGTGACAGACATCGCCCCCTGCTTGATTGTGCGGAACTCGGCGGAGAGGAGGAGGGCGCACGATTTGCGCTAGCCGAGGAACTCATTTTCGAGCACCGACCAGGCAACGCGGGCGTTGGGGTTGCGGAGCATCACCGTCTGTTGATGGTCGCCGGTGATGGTTCCGTAGATCCAGGTGAGGACGGCGCAGTCCATATGCACCCTCGCCGAGCGATCGGTGTTGGCCACGTCAGAGAGGACGTGATCCGTTAGGGCATACTTGCCCAAGACGACGAGGAAGAGAGTGCGCCACAGGCTGTAGTTGTTGGCGGCGCGATCCAATACCACAGGAACGAGCACCTTGATGTTGAGGACGGCAATGGCTTGGGTGTGGATGGCGGCGTGCTGGGCCTCGTAGGTGTCGAGGGTGGCGGCACGATCCGCGGCAGCCTTGCGGGCGGCCTCGGCCTCGTGGGCGGCAGCCTACACAGCCTCGCGTTCGCGGCGTGCGTGCTCGGCTTCAGTCTCGCACATGGTGGCGCGATCGGTGAGGCGTGAGGGGCGCATGGAAGGGATCGAGGCCGGCGAGTGAAGACTCAGCGACAGCGCACGAATCAGGGCGGCGGCGCGGGTAGGGGTGCGCGCGTGGAGGGGTTTGGTGGCCGGCGAGTAAGGAACTCGGCGGCGTCGCACGGATCGGGCTGGCGAGGGGCTCAGCGGCGGCGGCTTTAGGGTTTGCGGAAGTGGAGAGGTCGTAGGATGTTTCTCTATTATTATGAGAGTTTGTAGGAATTATCTCTTCTCTAGCGGGTCCGGTGACAATAAATGTCGAGGCTCTATTGGAGCCTCTAATTACTAATAGTAAAATTAGTATAGATCCAATAGCTATTTTTTTCGGTGACAGATGTGTGTAACTTAGATATATATTTTTAGGTTATTTGAATTATCTTTCATAATGGTATAAGTATGTAATTTAGATGTACGATTTACTTTGTGTTTTTTTCATAGTGGAAGAGGGGTATAACTTTTCGTAAAACATAATCGATCCAATGGCTATTATTGACTATGATATTTAGAGTCTACCAAATAAAATCTAGAGGTTTGTGATTAGTGTGAGTATTTGTAGGGGATTCATATTTTTTCTAGTGCGTCGTAGTGCGTATTTCTAGCAGTCATCAGGATTATTCGAATGACAACAAACAACTATTGGATAATGTTAGGTCTAAGGAGGGGAATTCAGCAGAAGTATGGTAGAGAACGGAACTTCTGACTTTTCGCTGGAGCAAGCTGCTCTTTTGTTCATCATCCTCACCATATAGTTGATGGTTCTATATAAACTAGCATTCTCAACCTGAAAACATCCACAAACTGCTCCTTACCCTAGACTGTATTTCTCATTCAGAAATAAAGCTGTGCCATGGCTTCGTTGAGGTACGGTTCACCTCCTCGATCCGTCACACTTTGGTCTGCAATACTCCAGTGTTCATCGACCCGGAGTAGTACGGGGACTGCCGCGTGGCGCCGAGCCCTTTCACAAGTCCGAGTTGCTGTGGCAACCACGAGCTGTCACTTCCCCACGCACAAAACCACTGGGGGAGCTGATGAAGGAGAAGACGATCAGGGAGAAGCTCCTGAACCCAGAGACACCGCAGCCGTCGTCGTACGACACGGCATGGGTTGCCACTAGCTCCTGGGGGCGACGGCTCCTGGGGGCTGGACGACGGCGGCCACCCCTCGCTATCGCTAGTGAAGGACGCGCTGTCGTCTACGTTGGCGTGCGTCCTGGCCCTCAAGACGTGGGGAGTCGGCGACGACCACGTCGGGAAAGCGCTCCGATTCGTCGGGGACAACTTGTCCTCTGTGACGGACGACGAGGGTGACAAGCCGGTAGGGTTCAACGTCATCTTCCCCAGACCTTCTGCTACATAGGCCTTGAAAGCTTTGCTTCCTGAAGCCAAGCTGTACGTACGTTGACACCGAGAGCACAGAGTCAAATGTAAGCACGGCACCTAGCTAATATTTTAACGCATGCTGGGGCCGGGGGCGAGTCCAACCTTTGTAGCTCCTTGTCACGCAGCAGGAAGATGCCGTCGATCTCGGCCTGGGTAAGAGGCATCTCTAGCCCCATGCCGATGCAGCGTGCAAGCATTCCGGGGAAGATGACGTTGAACCCTACCGGCTTGTCACCCTCGTCGTCCGTCACAGAGGACAAGTTGTCCCCGACGAATCGGAGCGCTTTCCCCGACGTGGTCGTCGCCGACTCCCCACGTCTTGAGGGCCAGGACGCACGCCAACGTAGACGACAGCGCGTCCTTCACTAGCGATAGCGAGGGGTGGCCGCCGTCGTCCAGCCCCCAGGAGCCGTCGCCCCCAGGAGCTAGTGGCAACCCATGCCGTGTCGTACGACGACGGCTGCGGTGTCTCTGGGTTCAGGAGCTTCTCCCTGATCGTCTTCTCCTTCATCAGCTCCCCCAGTGGTTTTGTGCGTGGGGAAGTGACAGCTCGTGGTTGCCACAGCAACTCGGACTTGTGAAAGGGCTCGGCGCCACGCGGCAGTCCCCGTACTACTCCGGGTCGATGAACACTGGAGTATTGCAGACCAAAGTGTGACGGATCGAGGAGGTGAACCGTACCTCAACGAAGCCATGGCACAGCTTTATTTCTGAATGAGAAATACAGTCTAGGGTAAGGAGCAGTTTGTGGATGTTTTCAGGTTGAGAATGCTAGTTTATATAGAACCATCAACTATATGGTGAGGATGATGAACAAAAGAGCAGCTTGCTCCAGCGAAAAGTCAGAAGTTCCGTTCTCTACCATACTTCTGCTGAATTCCCCTCCTTAGACCTAACATTATCCAATAGTTGTTTGTTGTCATTCGAATAATCCTGATGACTGCTAGAAATACGCACTACGACGCACTAGAAAAAATATGAATCCCCTACAAATACTCACACTAATCACAAACCTCTAGATTTTATTTGGTAGACTCTAAATATCATAGTCAATAATAGCCATTGGATCGATTATGTTTTACGAAAAGTTATACCCCTCTTCCACTATGAAAAAAACACAAAGTAAATCGTACATCTAAATTACATACTTATACCATTATGAAAGATAATTCAAATAACCTAAAAATATATATCTAAGTTACACACATCTGTCACCGAAAAAAATAGCTATTGGATCTATACTAATTTTACTATTAGTAATTAGAGGCTCCAATAGAGCCTCGACATTTATTGTCACCGGACCCGCTAGAGAAGAGATAATTCCTACAAACTCTCATAATAATAGAGAAACATCCTACGACCTCTCCACTTCCGCAAACCCTAAAGCCGCCGCCGCTGAGCCCCTCGCCAGCCCGATCCGTGCGACGCCGCCGAGTTCCTTACTCGCCGGCCACCAAACCCCTCCACGCGCGCACCCCTACCCGCGCCGCCGCCCTGATTCGTGCGCTGTCGCTGAGTCTTCACTCGCCGGCCTCGATCCCTTCCATGCGCCCCTCACGCCTCACCGATCGCGCCACCATGTGCGAGACTGAAGCCGAGCACGCACGCCGCGAACGCGAGGCTGTGTAGGCTGCCGCCCACGAGGCCGAGGCCGCCCGCAAGGCTGCCGCGGATCGTGCCGCCACCCTCGACACCTACGAGGCCCAGCACGCCGCCATCCACACCCAAGCCATTGCCGTCCTCAACATCAAGGTGCTCGTTCCTGTGGTATTGGATCGCGCCGCCAACAACTACAGCCTGTGGCGCACTCTCTTCCTCGTCGTCTTGGGCAAGTATGCCCTAACGGATCACGTCCTCTCTGACGTGGCCAACACCGATCGCTCGGCGAGGGTGCATATGGACTGCGCCGTCCTCACCTGGATCTACGGAACCATCACCGGCGACCATCAACAGACGGTGATGCTCCGCAACCCCAACGCCCGCGTTGCCTGGTCGGTGCTCGAAAATGAGTTCCTCGGCTAGCGCAAATCGTGCGCCCTCCTCCTCTCCGCCGAGTTCCGCACAATCAAGCAGGGGGCGATGTCTGTCACTGACTTCTGCCGTCGCCTCGAGATGATGGCCAGCGCCCTCACCGAGTACGGCGACCCGTCGACGATTGCTGTTGGCATTTCTTAGCCTCATCACCAGAATAGAGATAGGACCCATCCCTGGCAACAGCGCCAGAAATGCTTGTTGACATTTCCTAGCATCACTGCCAGAAAAGGCAATGACACCAGAAAATGTCAACCTGTAAATTTTAATGATTACAGATTTAACTCTGCAAGCGCACGGAAATACCGTTGTAGCATTTCACCCAGAAGTATTTCAGGGTATCGTTATTTATATTTTCTCAAAGGAAGGCATGGTGTAAAGACTCTAGTATGGATATGAACAAGATAACATGCTTGCAAAGGCGAACCAATGCTTATGATAGGGGTAAACATGATAGATTGAGATAGTGTGACACACTTTTGAGTCTAACACTTGAGCAGAGGAAGAAGGAAGAAAGAATAAAGAATAAAAGAATAAATCTACGAGAGCAGACATGTCCTTGATACAGCTATGCAAAGAATAGTAAGTAATCATACATGTACATGAGTAAGAGCTAGCGAGTAATCATACATGTACATGAGTAAGAGCTAGCGCTAAGTAATAGATAGGTTGGGAGGCCACCGAGTACTGGTCTGCCAGCAAGCTCATGTGACAATTTACGTACTCCTACACCATACCCGAACGTGGGGGATTACGAAGGACGGACAGGGCTGTCACCACCTGCCGTCTACCCCTCAACCATGGAGCATGAAATGTATTCACCTACTTCTATATACCCGAGCACCATGCTCGCGTATAGAGAAACTACCCAAGCCCCTCCTCCCCCGGGTCCCCGACCCTACGGATCGACAGGTAAGAAGCTTGGGCACACCCAAAGGCACGATGAACTGCCACCTCAACTTAGTTACATTTCTTATCATAAACATGATATGAATGATTAAGCATAAATTTCTACGTGACATAATCATCACATATAAACTATAGACTAGCTCATATATCAAGATGATATCATAAGAACTATACTCTAGTTTACTTGCATAACTATATTGATAAATTAAAGACAAGATTTTGGAGAAATGATTCATCTTATTCATACCAAGATTCTTCTCCAAGGAGTCAAGCCCTCTAAGGTAGCTTTGCCTTGCTCTAAGAACTACTAAGGAAATGTAAAAACCAGAGAGGTGTTGCTTAAGGTTGGTGTGTTGACTCCAAATGGTGTGTGTTGAAGGAGAGCACCTATACCCTCTATTTATACTGCTACATGGTCGGTTTCGGCGTAGGAGAATTAGGAAACATCCAGAAACCGCCTATGCATGATGGAATGCAACCGCCAGAGCAAGCTGGGCCCGAGAGGAGCTGGGGGCGGTGCGGCCGCACCCTGATCTCCTCCGCCCACCACTGCCTTGCTCTGGTGGGCCTCTGGTTGGGCCAGGGTTGCTTCCATGTCGGTATTCTGCCCAGGTTTTGTATGAAGGTGGGCTTTTGCTTGATTCCTTGGTGTAGGATCTGCATTACGCTTTCTCCGCTGGCATATTTTGATTATAATTCCACTATATTCTAGTATAATCCCTGCAAAACAGTAATCTTCCAATACAAGTGAAACTATGTCAATAGTAAATGCATATGTGTCAAAAGTCTGTTTAATTCTCCTGTTTTGGATGTAAATTGGCGGTCGGATTTGATCGTTAAGGGCCGCCAACAATTGCACCCTAGTGCTGATGCTCCTTCATGGCCTCAATGAGAAGTTCCGCCATATGGTTTCTAACCTCAAGATGCAGCGCTCATTCCCAACCTTTGAGGAGGCCCGCACCTTGCTCCTCCTTAAAGAGATCGACGTCGCCGCCACCGCCGAGGATGCTCCACCACCCGCCTTCATCGCTGCCCCTCCCGCTCCCTAGCGCCCACCAGGCGGATCTGCTGGTGGCGGTCCTGGCAGCACGCCCAGTGTCCAAGGCGGCGCTCCCGGCGCCTCCAACTAGCGCTCCAACAACCGCCGCCGCGGGTGTGGCGGTAAAACCGCCACTCCTGGCAACGGCAGTTATGGCTCCGAAGGGCCACGTCTTGACGCCACGGCTCCGCTCGCCCCGATCCCTAACCCTTGGGTGGGCACCGTGCAGCTGTGGCCGCACCTGTACGGCCTCAGTGCCCCGTCTGGGTCGGCGCCGCACCCTCCATTCTCGCCATTTGAGCTGTAGGCGGCAGTCATCACTGTGCCCCAGCAGTTCCAGCCCTACTACGCGTCGCAGTAGGGCCTCGGTTCTCCCCTAGGCTTTGCCTACGGGGGCGTGCCCACCTCGACGCCTGCCTACGCCGCTACACCTCCCTAGACGCCACAGCCCTCCTGGACGCCAATGGCGGGCAGTTCCTGGGATCAGGCATCCCAGATCAACAACTTCAACACCATGTCCCTGATGCCATTGCCATCTTCCGCCGAGTGGTACGCTGATTCGGGGGCCAGCTCTCACATGGCCAACAGTGCTGGTATACTCACTTCTTCCCACCCTCCTTCTTCGTTTGGTCCTTCATCTATCATTGTCGAGAACGGGGCCTTGCTTCCCGTTACCTCTGTTGGGTCATCCTCTTTTTCCATGTCGCAACGATCCCTCGTTCTTTCTAATGTTTTAGTCGCACCTAGCATTATTAAGAATGTGATTTCTGTTCGTCGCTTTACCACTGATAACAACTGTTCCATTGAGTTTGACCCATTTGGCCTCTCTATGAAGGACCTACAAACTCGGAGCGTGATCACCAGGTGCAATAGTACGGGTGACCTCTACCCATTCTTTCCACCAGCAGCCAGCACTCCTACCCTCGCCACCACCGCATCCTCCACCACTCTTTGGCACCGTCATCTCGGTCATATCGGTCCTGAGGCTTTGTCCAAGCTTGCCAGCTCCAATGCTATTTCTTGTAATAAACGCACCTCTGATCATATATGTCATGCCTATAAGTTAGGTGTCATGTGCGCCTTCCTTTTAGCATGTCAAACACTCGTGCGTCCAAACCTTTTGATTTAATACATTGTGATCTTTGGACATCTCCTGTTGTCAGTGTATCAGGTTACAAGTACTACCTTGTCATTCTTGATGATTGCACTCACTATGCTTGGACCTTTGTTGACACTTGCTAACGTCACTTGAATACTAGGTTGTCATCCCCAGCATGACGCTAGAATGTCGGATGGGTATTTTACACGCACACAGATAAATCCCCAAGCGCACGGATACCGTTGTAGCTTTCACCCGGTTAAAGGTTTTAAATCGTATTCACAGGGAAACGGGAGAACCAACTACGCTCTAACTTAACCAGAAAAGATAGGTAGGTGATGATAGAATAGGTGGTAAAATAAGATATGATAAATATCAAAGGTAAAGTGGCACAATCTAGTATATGGGCGATAATAGGAGAATAGAGAGGATAACTATGGTTTCTCTACTTCATAGGGATAAGTAGATTACCAAAGTCATCCCAGGAGCAAGCTTGATTAGAACTTTATCATGTCGAAGTACAACCGGAGGAGGCACCGACAGGCCGGCCTCTCCTCCAATCCTCCCTCGCTCTCCATCTCTCCATTATCTAGATCTATTCTAATTTAGAGAAGAGAGAATATCCATTCGAGGGACACCTCTACAACTCATAATAATTGTGTGTTCTCAGGGGGGGTCTGCCCCTCTATTTATAGCCTAGGATTTTCCCCACTTTTTCCTAGCCAACCAATGTGGGACTAAACATGTTTTCCACTAATTAAAATAGCCTAATTCTTCAATATTCTCGTCATGGGCTTCATCCTCGTATTTGGCCTGCTGCTCCTTTCCTCTTGGGCTTCTAGGCCTTCCAAATGAACGTCAGCCGTCGGATCAAACCGACCTTGATCACACGGTTTTCCTTAATCCTTGAGGTCGGTGGAGCATAATCCGCGAGACTTGTTGTGATTGGCCGCCAGGGCAGGGCGGGCGCCCTAGGCCCTAGGGCGGGCGCCCTTGGCTGGGCTCCGCTTGCCCTCCGGCTCGGCCCAGTTGCTTCTTTGGTCTAATAGTTTACGGAAAATTACCGCAGGCTTTAATATCTCTATGTAATCATGACATGTGGGCCATTCCTCCGTATTCTCTGATAACCCCCTGCAGAAATAGACAAACACCAAAACTCGTGGAATTCTGTCAAATAAAACCCTAAGTCTAGATGTTGGTTGCATATAGGTCCTTTTCCATGTCTAGTTGACGGTTAATTTTGATACTTAAGAACCATCAACAACTCCCCCAAGCTTAACCTTTGCTAGTCCCTAGCAAAGCCAAACTTAGCAGTGGATCAGGAGTTGCTGCAATATTTTCACTTCTAACTAGTACTCATACCTTCAAACAAAAATTCTCCCTTGAATTTGACAACATATGCTCCTAAGTTTTTGAAAAATTATAAAAACTTCGGAATAAAGGTGAAGTGAAAGAACTAGAGACATAGTGCTTGATTTGATCGATCTATCCTTCAGTTACTCAAGATCCAAGGTAAGAGCAATAAGCCCCATGATGAATAATATGACATATTTTTGTTCAAATTCAAGGGAGAATTTTTGTTTGAAGGTATGAGTACTAGTTAGAAGTGAAAATATTGCAGCAACTCCTGATCCACTGCTAAGTTTGGCTTTGCTAGGGACTAGCAAAGGTTAAGCTTGGGGGAGTTGTTGATGGTTCTTAAGTATCAAAATTAACCGTCAACTAGACATGGAAAAGGACCTATATGCAACCAACATCTAGACTTAGGGTTTTATTTGACAGAATTCCACGAGTTTTGGTGTTTGTCTATTTCTGCAGGGGGTTATCAGAGAATACGGAGGAATGGCCCACATGTCATGATTACATAGAGATATTAAAGCCTGCGGTAATTTTCCGTAAACTATTAGACCAAAGAAGCAACTGGGCCGAGCCGGAGGGCAAGCGGAGCCCAGCCAAGGGCGCCCGCCCTAGGGCCTAGGGCGCCCGCCCTGCCCTGGCGGCCAATCACAACAAGTCTCGCGGATTATGCTCCACCGACCTCAAGGATTAAGGAAAACCGTGTGATCAAGGTCGGTTTGATCCGACGGCTGACGTTCATTTGGAAGGCCTAGAAGCCCAAGAGGAAAGGAGCAGCAGGCCAAATACGAGGATGAAGCCCATGACGAGAATATTGAAGAATTAGGCTATTTTAATTAGTGGAAAACATGTTTAGTCCCACATTGGTTGGCTAGGAAAAAGTGGGGAAAATCCTAGGCTATAAATAGAGGGGCAGACCCCCCCTGAGAACACACAATTATTATGAGTTGTAGAGGTGTCCCTCGAATGGATATTCTCTCTTCTCTAAATTAGAATAGATCTAGATAATGGAGAGATGGAGAGCGAGGGAGGATTGGAGGAGAGGCCGGCCTGTCGGTGCCTCCTCCGGTTGTACTTCGACATGATAAAGTTCTAATCAAGCTTGCTCCTGGGATGACTTTGGTAATCTACTTATCCCTATGAAGTAGAGAAACCATAGTTATCCTCTCTATTCTCCTATTATCGCCCATATACTAGATTGTGCCACTTTACCTTTGATATTTATCATATCTTATTTTACCACCTATTCTATCATCACCTACCTATCTTTTCTGGTTAAGTTAGAGCGTAGTTGGTTCTCCCGTTTCCCTGTGAATACGATTTAAAACCTTTAACCGGGTGAAAGCTACAACGGTATCCGTGCGCTTGGGGATTTATCTGTGTGCGTGTAAAATACCCATCCGACATTCTAGCGTCATGCTGGGGATGACAACCTAGTATTCAAGTGACGTTAGCAAGTGTCAACAAAGGTCCAAGCATAGTGAGTGCAATCATCAAGAATGACAAGGTAGTACTTGTAACCTGATACACTGACAACAGGAGATGTCCAAAGATCACAATGTATTAAATCAAAAGGTTTGGACGCACGAGTGTTTGACATGCTAAAAGGAAGGCGCACATGACACCTAACTTATAGGCATGACATATATGATCAGAGGTGCGTTTATTACAAGAAATAGCATTGGAGCTGGCAAGCTTGGACAAAGCCTCAGGACCGATATGACCGAGATGACGGTGCCAAAGAGTGGTGGAGGATGCGGTGGTGGCGAGGGTAGGAGTGCTGGCTGCTGGTGGAAAGAATGGGTAGAGGTCACCCGTACTATTGCACCTGGTGATCACGCTCCGAGTTTGTAGGTCCTTCATAGAGAGGCCAAATGGGTCAAACTCAATGGAACAGTTGTTATCAGTGGTAAAGCGACGAACAGAAATCACATTCTTAATAATGCTAGGTGCGACTAAAACATTAGAAAGAACGAGGGATCGTTGCGACATGGAAAAAGAGGATGACCCAACAGAGGTAACGGGAAGCAAGGCCCCGTTCTCGACAATGATAGATGAAGGACCAAACGAAGAAGGAGGGTGGGAAGAAGTGAGTATACCAGCACTGTTGGCCATGTGAGAGCTGGCCCCCGAATCAGCGTACCACTCGGCGGAAGATGGCAATGGCATCAGGGACATGGTGTTGAAGTTGTTGATCTGGGATGCCTGATCCCAGGAACTGCCCGCCATTGGCGTCCAGGAGGGCTGTGGCGTCTAGGGAGGTGTAGCGGCGTAGGCAGGCGTCGAGGTGGGCACGCCCCCGTAGGCAAAGCCTAGGGGAGAACCGAGGCCCTACTGCGACGCGTAGTAGGGCTGGAACTGCTGGGGCACAGTGATGACTGCCGCCTACAGCTCAAATGGCGAGAATGGAGGGTGCGGCGCCGACCCAGACGGGGCACTGAGGCCGTACAGGTGCGGCCACAGCTGCACGGTGCCCACCCAAGGGTTAGGGATCGGGGCGAGCGGAGCCGTGGCGTCAAGACGTGGCCCTTCGGAGCCATAACTGCCGTTGCCAGGAGTGGCGGTTTTACCGCCACACCCGCGGCGGCGGTTGTTGGAGCGCTAGTTGGAGGCGCCGGGAGCGCCGCCTTGGACACTGGGCGTGCTGCCAGGACCGCCACCAGCAGATCCGCCTGGTGGGCGCTAGGGAGCGGGAGGGGCAGCGATGAAGGCGGGTGGTGGAGCATCCTCGGCGGTGGCGGCGACGTCGATCTCTTTAAGGAGGAGCAAGGTGCGGGCCTCCTCAAAGGTTGGGAATGAGCGCTGCATCTTGAGGTTAGAAACCATATGGCGGAACTTCTCATTGAGGCCATGAAGGAGCATCAGCACTAGGGTGCAATTGTTGGCGGCCCTTAACGATCAAATCCGACCGCCAATTTACATCCAAAACAGGAGAATTAAACAGACTTTTGACACATATGCATTTACTATTGACATAGTTTCACTTGTATTGGAAGATTACTGTTTTGCAGGGATTATACTAGAATATAGTGGAATTATAATCAAAATATGCCAGCGGAGAAAGCGTAATGCAGATCCTACACCAAGGAATCAAGCAAAAGCCCACCTTCATACAAAACCTGGGCAGAATACCGACATGGAAGCAACCCTGGCCCAACCAGAGGCCCACCAGAGCAAGGCAGTGGTGGGCGGAGGAGATCAGGGTGCGGCCGCACCGCCCCCAGCTCCTCTCGGGCCCAGCTTGCTCTGGCGGTTGCATTCCATCATGCATAGGCGGTTTCTGGATGTTTCCTAATTCTCCTACGCCGAAACCGACCATGTAGCAGTATAAATAGAGGGTATAGGTGCTCTCCTTCAACACACACCATTTGGAGTCAACACACCAACCTTAAGCAACACCTCTCTGGTTTTTACATTTCCTTAGTAGTTCTTAGAGCAAGGCAAAGCTACCTTAGAGGGCTTGACTCCTTGGAGAAGAATCTTGGTATGAATAAGATGAATCATTTCTCCAAAATCTTGTCTTTAATTTATCAATATAGTTATGCAAGTAAACTAGAGTATAGTTCTTATGATATCATCTTGATATATGAGCTAGTCTATAGTTTATATGTGATGATTATGTCACGTAGAAATTTATGCTTAATCATTCATATCATGTTTATGATAAGAAATGTAACTAAGTTGAGGTGGCAGTTCATCGTGCCTTTGGGTGTGCCCAAGCTTCTTACCTGTCGATCCGTAGGGTCGGGGACCCGGGGGAGGAGGGGCTTGGGTAGTTTCTCTATACGCGAGCATGGTGCTCGGGTATATAGAAGTAGGTGAATACATTTCATGCTCCATGGTTGAGGGGTAGACGGCAGGTGGTGACAGCCCTGTCCGTCCTTCGTAATCCCCCACGTTCGGGTATGGTGTAGGAGTACGTAAATTGTCACATGAGCTTGCTGGCAGACCAGTACTCGGTGGCCTCCCAACCTATCTATTACTTAGCGCTAGCTCTTACTCATGTACATGTATGATTACTCGCTAGCTCTTACTCATGTACATGAGTAAGAGCTAGCGCTAAGTAATAGATAGGTTGGGAGGCCACCGAGTACTGGTCTGCCAGCAAGCTCATGTGACAATTTACGTACTCCTACACCATACCCGAACGTGGGGGATTACGAAGGACGGACAGGGCTGTCACCACCTGCCGTCTACCCCTCAACCATGGAGCATGAAATGTATTCACCTACTTCTATATACCCGAGCACCATGCTCGCGTATAGAGAAACTACCCAAGCCCCTCCTCCCCCGGGTCCCCGACCCTACGGATCGACAGGTAAGAAGCTTGGGCACACCCAAAGGCACGATGAACTGCCACCTCAACTTAGTTACATTTCTTATCATAAACATGATATGAATGATTAAGCATAAATTTCTACGTGACATAATCATCACATATAAACTATAGACTAGCTCATATATCAAGATGATATCATAAGAACTATACTCTAGTTTACTTGCATAACTATATTGATAAATTAAAGACAAGATTTTGGAGAAATGATTCATCTTATTCATACCAAGATTCTTCTCCAAGGAGTCAAGCCCTCTAAGGTAGCTTTGCCTTGCTCTAAGAACTACTAAGGAAATGTAAAAACCAGAGAGGTGTTGCTTAAGGTTGGTGTGTTGACTCCAAATGGTGTGTGTTGAAGGAGAGCACCTATACCCTCTATTTATACTGCTACATGGTCGGTTTCGGCGTAGGAGAATTAGGAAACATCCAGAAACCGCCTATGCATGATGGAATGCAACCGCCAGAGCAAGCTGGGCCCGAGAGGAGCTGGGGGCGGTGCGGCCGCACCCTGATCTCCTCCGCCCACCACTGCCTTGCTCTGGTGGGCCTCTGGTTGGGCCAGGGTTGCTTCCATGTCGGTATTCTGCCCAGGTTTTGTATGAAGGTGGGCTTTTGCTTGATTCCTTGGTGTAGGATCTGCATTACGCTTTCTCCGCTGGCATATTTTGATTATAATTCCACTATATTCTAGTATAATCCCTGCAAAACAGTAATCTTCCAATACAAGTGAAACTATGTCAATAGTAAATGCATATGTGTCAAAAGTCTGTTTAATTCTCCTGTTTTGGATGTAAATTGGCGGTCGGATTTGATCGTTAAGGGCCGCCAACAATTGCACCCTAGTGCTGATGCTCCTTCATGGCCTCAATGAGAAGTTCCGCCATATGGTTTCTAACCTCAAGATGCAGCGCTCATTCCCAACCTTTGAGGAGGCCCGCACCTTGCTCCTCCTTAAAGAGATCGACGTCGCCGCCACCGCCGAGGATGCTCCACCACCCGCCTTCATCGCTGCCCCTCCCGCTCCCTAGCGCCCACCAGGCGGATCTGCTGGTGGCGGTCCTGGCAGCACGCCCAGTGTCCAAGGCGGCGCTCCCGGCGCCTCCAACTAGCGCTCCAACAACCGCCGCCGCGGGTGTGGCGGTAAAACCGCCACTCCTGGCAACGGCAGTTATGGCTCCGAAGGGCCACGTCTTGACGCCACGGCTCCGCTCGCCCCGATCCCTAACCCTTGGGTGGGCACCGTGCAGCTGTGGCCGCACCTGTACGGCCTCAGTGCCCCGTCTGGGTCGGCGCCGCACCCTCCATTCTCGCCATTTGAGCTGTAGGCGGCAGTCATCACTGTGCCCCAGCAGTTCCAGCCCTACTACGCGTCGCAGTAGGGCCTCGGTTCTCCCCTAGGCTTTGCCTACGGGGGCGTGCCCACCTCGACGCCTGCCTACGCCGCTACACCTCCCTAGACGCCACAGCCCTCCTGGACGCCAATGGCGGGCAGTTCCTGGGATCAGGCATCCCAGATCAACAACTTCAACACCATGTCCCTGATGCCATTGCCATCTTCCGCCGAGTGGTACGCTGATTCGGGGGCCAGCTCTCACATGGCCAACAGTGCTGGTATACTCACTTCTTCCCACCCTCCTTCTTCGTTTGGTCCTTCATCTATCATTGTCGAGAACGGGGCCTTGCTTCCCGTTACCTCTGTTGGGTCATCCTCTTTTTCCATGTCGCAACGATCCCTCGTTCTTTCTAATGTTTTAGTCGCACCTAGCATTATTAAGAATGTGATTTCTGTTCGTCGCTTTACCACTGATAACAACTGTTCCATTGAGTTTGACCCATTTGGCCTCTCTATGAAGGACCTACAAACTCGGAGCGTGATCACCAGGTGCAATAGTACGGGTGACCTCTACCCATTCTTTCCACCAGCAGCCAGCACTCCTACCCTCGCCACCACCGCATCCTCCACCACTCTTTGGCACCGTCATCTCGGTCATATCGGTCCTGAGGCTTTGTCCAAGCTTGCCAGCTCCAATGCTATTTCTTGTAATAAACGCACCTCTGATCATATATGTCATGCCTATAAGTTAGGTGTCATGTGCGCCTTCCTTTTAGCATGTCAAACACTCGTGCGTCCAAACCTTTTGATTTAATACATTGTGATCTTTGGACATCTCCTGTTGTCAGTGTATCAGGTTACAAGTACTACCTTGTCATTCTTGATGATTGCACTCACTATGCTTGGACCTTTGTTGACACTTGCTAACGTCACTTGAATACTAGGTTGTCATCCCCAGCATGACGCTAGAATGTCGGATGGGTATTTTACACGCACACAGATAAATCCCCAAGCGCACGGATACCGTTGTAGCTTTCACCCGGTTAAAGGTTTTAAATCGTATTCACAGGGAAACGGGAGAACCAACTACGCTCTAACTTAACCAGAAAAGATAGGTAGGTGATGATAGAATAGGTGGTAAAATAAGATATGATAAATATCAAAGGTAAAGTGGCACAATCTAGTATATGGGCGATAATAGGAGAATAGAGAGGATAACTATGGTTTCTCTACTTCATAGGGATAAGTAGATTACCAAAGTCATCCCAGGAGCAAGCTTGATTAGAACTTTATCATGTCGAAGTACAACCGGAGGAGGCACCGACAGGCCGGCCTCTCCTCCAATCCTCCCTCGCTCTCCATCTCTCCATTATCTAGATCTATTCTAATTTAGAGAAGAGAGAATATCCATTCGAGGGACACCTCTACAACTCATAATAATTGTGTGTTCTCAGGGGGGGTCTGCCCCTCTATTTATAGCCTAGGATTTTCCCCACTTTTTCCTAGCCAACCAATGTGGGACTAAACATGTTTTCCACTAATTAAAATAGCCTAATTCTTCAATATTCTCGTCATGGGCTTCATCCTCGTATTTGGCCTGCTGCTCCTTTCCTCTTGGGCTTCTAGGCCTTCCAAATGAACGTCAGCCGTCGGATCAAACCGACCTTGATCACACGGTTTTCCTTAATCCTTGAGGTCGGTGGAGCATAATCCGCGAGACTTGTTGTGATTGGCCGCCAGGGCAGGGCGGGCGCCCTAGGCCCTAGGGCGGGCGCCCTTGGCTGGGCTCCGCTTGCCCTCCGGCTCGGCCCAGTTGCTTCTTTGGTCTAATAGTTTACGGAAAATTACCGCAGGCTTTAATATCTCTATGTAATCATGACATGTGGGCCATTCCTCCGTATTCTCTGATAACCCCCTGCAGAAATAGACAAACACCAAAACTCGTGGAATTCTGTCAAATAAAACCCTAAGTCTAGATGTTGGTTGCATATAGGTCCTTTTCCATGTCTAGTTGACGGTTAATTTTGATACTTAAGAACCATCAACAACTCCCCCAAGCTTAACCTTTGCTAGTCCCTAGCAAAGCCAAACTTAGCAGTGGATCAGGAGTTGCTGCAATATTTTCACTTCTAACTAGTACTCATACCTTCAAACAAAAATTCTCCCTTGAATTTGACAACATATGCTCCTAAGTTTTTCAATTGCTTTACTTGGAATAATGAAGGAAGACGACATAGTCA
>JAHUYU010002538.1:0-20558 GCA_030439765.1 Tripidium arundinaceum | reverse complement strand
ACGGAGGAAGTATATATATATATATATATATATATATATATATATATATATATATATATATATATAAAAACGCAAATGCTTCTTTGAAGCCCTTCAAGATCACGACAGAGACGATGGTAGGGATGATACCTCCAAAGGGAGTGCTTGCTTTTTGGCTCACCTCGTCTCGTCAGCGCTAGGCACAAGGAGCTTGCTAGCTTGAGCAAGCCAATTTAGCTCGCTTGAGCTAGCATGAGCTACCCTCGTCCACACAAGCCTTAAGAAAAGTTTGCCCAACATCTAAATATCTGACTCGTTGGTTATCCTAGCTAGGCAAGGCAGCACAATACCCAACCAAGAAATTAAGCGTGCCTGAAACATCTCGCTCGACGTTAAGGATGTTCACGACTTTAGGAGAAGGAGAAGTGGACTTCGATTTAGTGAAGGTGGTGAAGGAGGTGTTGTGAGCGCCGCAGGAGCCGAGCGGGTGGAGCGGTGGCGAGGGAGCATGAGAGAAATTAAGATAACCAGGAGAGAGAGAGAGGAGGTGAGCGGGCAGAAGATTATCTAGGTGCGCACCCATCCTTTAGTATAAATCAATAAAGGAATGTATAAAAGTCGCTTCTTTATTATATGATAATTTTTTTTAAACCTCCTCATCTAACGAGGCTGTTTGGCTGGTATGTTTTTCGGCTGATTTCGATTGTTTCAATAGTATTCTGTGAGGGAGAATAAGCTGAAATAAGTTGAAAGTAGTTCAAGCGAACAACACCGTTTGTTCAACTTTCACTCCATTGCATTTGTGTCTTGAGTCTTTGTTAGTTTTCATGTGCATGCCAAATACCCTTGGTTAAGGAGACACAGGTACCAAACGGCTTTCTCTCAGCGTTTCACTAATTTTTTATTTAAACCCTTTTTAAAATACTAGCAAACATGGTCATGCTTTATAACATTACGTATAGCTTGGGTTATCTATTTCATTATATCTTGAAATCAAATTATGTACCATGGCTGGACACACAGATTGTGAATTCGGGTCATGGACGGGATAGTAAACCAATTAGAAATCTCATCTCTAATTCATCACGTACTACTACTTTTAGTAAAAATGGCCAAGACTCTTATGCTAGGGGGAGTGGAGGGACATATGTACCAAAGAGAGTGACATAGCAAAATTTAGAGAAAGAAAAATTTCTCCTTTTAATATTAGATATAGATATTTTGGTATTAACCTTATTTAGGTTTTTATTTCGAAACTAACTCTTTCGGCCCCACTATTGACACTGGAGTGCCAGGCTAAATGTTATCATGCCACTGCCTTGCAACCATGGGAGTGCATGCTAGCATAGAAAATGTGCGGTCTAGTGCAACAAGCAGGAGTAACTACCCACATGGGCCCTCCTTCTATCTCCCCTTCTCCACTGCCTGAGCCGATGCCTCCGGCCACCGTGCAACCTAGAATCCGGTCCAAAATCCAACTATTTGGGCACAAATTCAAAGGAGAAAATGATCCCACACACTTGAGCAAGGTATCCCCCTCCTCCCCTGATTCCTTGTTTCTTACTCGCATTTGGTAGTTTAGGAGATGAACTCTCTCACCAAGGGTTAGACAATGATTTGAAAATCTCAATGAGTGGTAGTATATTAGTTGGATTAGAGACTTAGTTACTTAGTCCTTTGGTTTCACCCATGATTTTGACATGTACAATCAGTTGCATGTTCCTTACATGTTAGAATGGTGTAGCAAGTATTGTGTACTTGGCCTCATCTGTTTGTAGGTTTTTAAGTAGGGCTATAATATATTGTCTTTGGATTTTTGTAGATTGATCATTTTGTGTGTATGTTTCATGGAGGAAGGGTCAACACAAAATGGAGAGTTTTAGAATATGAAGGAAAATATTGAACTGTGCGACAGATCGTTTAGCTTTAGTGAGTTTGTATACCATGCAAAGTTTGATAGTGAGTTCACATTTAAAGGATATTTTGATCGCAGGAATGATAGGACACTTTATGTGTTGATGAACTTGTCAACCAAGGCACATTGGAGGCACTACAAAGAGGTTGTGAAAGGAGCTAACATGAGTTGTTTCAACACGGTAGTAGTAGACAATGGGCATGGGAAATACCATGTACAAACAAATCTCAATGTTGGAGATGTTGAGCCCATGGAGAACTAACTCAAGAGTCCATCATGTTGGAGGTGCCCAATGAATTTGAATAGGTGTTGTCCCATCTAGTAGCAACTCGGTATTATGCAAATGTTGTTGCTAACAATAACTTTGATGCCGGGACATTTGAGAAGGAGCAAGACAACAAGGACGATGATGTATTTCTCATGGTTTGGATGAATACGAAGGAAACAATGAAGGATAGGATGAAGACGGTGAGGAGGAAGATCATATAGAGGAGGAAGAGGGGATTGAGGACGGAGATGGGACGAGGTTTATGGAATCCCTGGGTTAGGAAGAGTTGATGAAAGAGCGTCATTGTACAAGTATATGTCTGAGGAGTTGAGGCTACTCAATGCTATACATGTTGAGGTTCCTAATATACCAAATTATAAGGATATTAGCATTACCGACAAGGCTATATGTGACACTTGATTGTTGGCAAGAAATTTGGTTCATGACAATTAGACTGAGGTCATTAAGAGGGAATGCTATTTGAGGCATTGGAGGAACTTTGGTTCTTCTTGATGGATTGTGCGGTAAGGCATCATAGGCCTTACATAGTGACACACTCGGTTAAAAAAAATGAGGTATAGCACAATTCGCAAGCAAGCAAGCCTTTGGATACTATCGGTTCATCAAAAGAAAATCAATGACAAATGGAGGATCTCTAATGGGAGGCTACCTCACACTTATGGATCTTCTAAGCCAAAGATTTCATTCTTAATGCACAACATAGTTGCCCATCATTTTGTCACCATTTTTTATTGAGATGGTGACATGTCGGAGTCCTCCCTAATTGAGGCATATTTGAATTTACTAGTTATTGAGTGAAGTATGCAAAGGCATGGCGTGCAAAGAAACATGCATCGGAGATGTTGTGGTGTGACTAGAAGGAGGCATATAACCGGGTCCCATGGATATTGTGTGCCATGGCCTTCTTTAACTCGGGGATGAAATGGTTTGCTTACTCTGGTGGGAAGATGTTCCTTGATGACAACAATGTGTACAAATATGTGCTCCAACATGTCTTGTGGTGCTTTGGTCAGATAGCTGAGCCTTCAAGCATTTTTGTCGGTTATACTTTTGGATGCACCATTGCTAGCTAGCAAGTACAAGGGCATATTGATGGTGGCGGTTGATATCGACTTGGAAGATCAGCTTGTGCCACTAGCATTTGCCTTGGTAGATGGAGAGAATGATGCTAGTTGGTCATGGTTCATGAGGCTTCTTCAGATGCATGTGCTTGGCAATTCTAGTAGGGTATGCATGACATCGAACCAACACTATGGTCTCCTCTATGCCACCAAGGAAGATATGCCTGGGTTCCCTCCTCTATAACATAGGTTGTGCATGATACACTTTGTAGCCAATATTTGGCGTCAGAAGAAGTAGGAAGTGGTGGAAAATCTTAAGGCTTTATGTTGTGCATGTGAGGAGCCTAAATTTGATGAGAGAAAGAAGAGCTAGACAAGATCATGAATTGATGAGGACATGTTGGAGCACATATTTGTACACATTGTTGTCATCAAGGAACATCTTCCCACCAGAGTAAGCAAACCATTTCATCCCCGAGTTAAAGAAGGCCATGGCACACAATATCCATGGGACCCGGTTATATGCCTCCTTCTAGTCACACCACAACATCTCCGATGCATGTTTCTTTGCACGCCATGCCTTTGCATACTTCACTCAATAACTAGTAAATTCAAATATGCCTCAATTAGGGAGGACTCCGACATGTCACCATCTCAATAAAAAATGGTGACAAAATGATGGGCAACTATGTTGTGCATTAGAATGAAATCTTTGGGCTTAGAAGATCCATAAGTGTGAGGTAGCCTCCCATTAGAGATCCTCCATTTGTCATTGATTTTCTTTTGATGAACCGATAGTATCCAAAGGCTTGCTTGCTTGCGAATTGTGCTATACCTCATTTTTTTTAACCGAGTGTGTCACTATGTAAGGCCTATGATGCCTTACCGCACAATCCATCAAGAAGAACCAAAGTTCCTCCAATGCCTCAAATAGCATTCCCTTCTTAATGACCTCAGTCTAATTGTCATGAACCAAATTTCTTGCCAACAATCAAGTGTCACATATAGCCTTGTCGGTAATGCTAATATCCTTATAATTTGGTATATTAGGAACCTCAACATGTATAGCATTGAGTAGCCTCAACTCCTCAGACATATACTTGTACAATGACGCTCTTTCATCAACTCTTCCTAACCCAGGGATTCCATAAACCTCGTCCCATCTCCGTCCTCAATCCCCTCTTCCTCCTCTATATGATCTTCCTCCTCACCGTCTTCATCCTATCCTTCATTGTTTCCTTCGTATTCATCCAAACCATGAGAAATACATCATCGTCCTTGTTGTCTTGCTCCTTCTCAAATGTCCCGGCATCAAAGTTATTGTTAGCAACAACATTTGCATAATACCGAGTTGCTACTAGATGGGACAACACCTATTCAAATTCATTGGGCACCTCCAACATGATGGACTCTTGAGTTAGTTCTCCATGGGCTCAACATCTCCAACATTGAGATTTGTTTGTACATGGTATTTCCCATGCCCATTGTCTACTACTACCGTGTTGAAACAACTCATGTTAGCTCCTTTCACAACCTCTTTGTAGTGCCTCCAATGTGCCTTGGTTGACAAGTTCATCAACACATAAAGTGTCCTATCATTCCTGCGATCAAAATATCCTTTAAATGTGAACTCACTATCAAACTTTGCATGGTATACAAACTCACTAAAGCTAAACGATCTGTCGCACAGTTCAATATTTTCCTTCATATTCTAAAACTCTCCATTTTGTGTTGACCCTTCCTCCATGAAACATACACACAAAATGATCAATCTACAAAAATCCAAAGACAATATATTATAGCCCTACTTAAAAACCTACAAACAGATGAGGCCAAGTACACAATACTTGCTACACCATTCTAACATGTAAGGAACATGCAACTGATTGTACATGTCAAAATCATGGGTGAAACCAAAGGACTAAGTAACTAAGTCTCTAATCCAACTAATATACTACCACTCATTGAGATTTTCAAATCATTGTCTAACCCTTGGTGAGAGAGTTCATCTCCTAAACTACCAAATGCGAGTAAGAACAAGGAATCAGGGGAGGAGGGGGATACCTTGCTCAAGTGTGTGGGATCATTTTCTCCTTTGAATTTGTGCCCAAATAGTTGGATTTTGGACCGGATTCTAGGTTGCACGGTGGCCGGAGGCATCGGCTCAGGCAGTGGAGAAGGGGAGATAGAAGGAGGGCCCATGTGGGTAGTTACTCCTGCTTGTTGCACTAGACCGCACATTTTCTATGCTAGCATGCACTCCCATGGTTGCAAGGCAGTGGCATGATAACATTTAGCCTGGCACTCCAGTGTCAATAGTGGGGCCGAAAGAGTTAGTTTCGAAATAAAAACCTAAATAAGGTTAATACCAAAATATCTATATCTAATATTAAAAGGAGAAATTTTTCTTTCTCTAAATTTTGCTATGTCACTCTCTTTGGTACATATGTCCCTCCACTCCCCCTAGCATAAGAGTCTTGGCCATTTTTACTAAAAGTAGTAGTACGTGATGAATTAGAGATGAGATTTCTAATTGGTTTACTATCCCGTCCATGACCCGAATTCACAATCTGTGTGTCCAGCCATGGTACATAATTTGATTTCAAGATATAATGAAATAGATAACCCAAGCTATACGTAATGTTATAAAGCATGACCATGTTTGCTAGTATTTTAAAAAGGGTTTAAATAAAAAATTAGTGAAACGCTGAGAGAAAGCCGTTTGGTACCTGTGTCTCCTTAACCAAGGGTATTTGGCATGCACATGAAAACTAACAAAGACTCAAGACACAAATGCAATGGAGTGAAAGTTGAACAAACGTGTTGTTCGCTTGAACTACTTTCAACTTATTTCAGCTTATTCTCCCTCACAGAATACTATTGAAACAATCGAAATCAGCCGAAAAACATACCAGCCAAACAGCCTCGTTAGATGAGGAGGTTTAAAAAAAATTATCATATAATAAAGAAGCGACTTTTATACATTCCTTTATTGATTTATACTAAAGGATGGGTGCGCACCTAGATAATCTTCTGCCCGCTCACCTCCTCTCTCTCTCTCCTGGTTATCTTAATTTCTCTCATGCTCCCTCGCCACCGCTCCACCCCGCTCGGCTCCTGCGGCGCTCACAACACCTCCTTCACCACCTTCACTAAATCGAAGTCCACTTCTCCTTCTCCTAAAGTCGTGAACATCCTTAACGTCGAGCGAGATGTTTCAGGCACGCTTAATTTCTTGGTTGGGTATTGTGCTGCCTTGCCTAGCTAGGATAACCAACGAGTCAGATATTTAGATGTTGGGCAAACTTTTCTTAAGGCTTGTGTGGACGAGGGTAGCTCATGCTAGCTCAAGCGAGCTAAATTGGCTTGCTCAAGCTAGCAAGCTCCTTGTGCCTAGCGCTGACGAGACGAGGTGAGCCAAAAAGCAAGCACTCCCTTTGGAGGTATCATCCCTACCATCGTCTCTGTCGTGATCTTGAAGGGCTTCAAAGAAGCATTTGCGTTTTTATATATATATATATATATATATATATATATATATATATATATATATATATATATATACTTCCTCCGTATAAGAAATGAAATCGTTTTGGACAAAGCTTAGGTCAAATATTAGAAATATAAATCATGAATAATTTTTAAGTTGTTGAGTTTAAAAATGTGAAAATCATATGAATAGATTTATCTTGAAAAATACTTTCATAAAAATATACATATATCACTTTTTTGATAAATAATTTTATAAAAATGAGAAGTCAAAGTTATGTCTGGAAGACCGTGTCGCTGTCCAAAACGACTTTACAACTTTATTTTTGAGTTAAGAGGGAGTATGGCCATGTTCGGCTGGTATACAAGCCGGCTGATTTCGGCTGATTCAATAGTATTCTGTGAAAAAGAATAAACCAAAATAAACCAAAACAAGCCGAAAATAAGACAAATGAACAGGGCTGGACACAGATTGTGAATTCGGGTCATGGACGGGATAGTAAACCAATTAGAAATCTCATCTCTAATTCATCACGTACTACTACTTTTAGTAAAAATGGCCAAGACTCTTATGCTAGGGGGAGTGGAGGGACATATGTACCAAAGAGAGTGACATAGCAAAATTTAGAGAAAGAAAAATTTCTCCTTTTAATATTAGATATAGATATTTTGGTATTAACCTTATTTAGGTTTTTATTTCGAAACTAACTCTTTCGGCCCACTATTGACACTGGAGTGCCAGGCTAAATGTTATCATGCCACTGCCTTGCAACCATGGGAGTGCATGCTAGCATAGAAAATGTGCGGTCTAGTGCAACAAGCAGGAGTAACTACCCACATGGGCCCTCCTTCTATCTCCCCTTCTCCACTGCCTGAGCCGATGCCTCCGGCCACCGTGCAACCTAGAATCCGGTCCAAAATCCAACTATTTGGGCACAAATTCAAAGGAGAAAATGATCCCACACACTTGAGCAAGGTATCCCCCTCCTCCCCTGATTCCTTGTTTCTTACTCGCATTTGGTAGTTTAGGAGATGAACTCTCTCACCAAGGGTTAGACAATGATTTGAAAATCTCAATGAGTGGTAGTATATTAGTTGGATTAGAGACTTAGTTACTTAGTCCTTTGGTTTCACCCATGATTTTGACATGTACAATCAGTTGCATGTTCCTTACATGTTAGAATGGTGTAGCAAGTATTGTGTACTTGGCCTCATCTGTTTGTAGGTTTTTAAGTAGGGCTATAATATATTGTCTTTGGATTTTTGTAGATTGATCATTTTGTGTGTATGTTTCATGGAGGAAGGGTCAACACAAAATGGAGAGTTTTAGAATATGAAGGAAAATATTGAACTGTGCGACAGATCGTTTAGCTTTAGTGAGTTTGTATACCATGCAAAGTTTGATAGTGAGTTCACATTTAAAGGATATTTTGATCGCAGGAATGATAGGACACTTTATGTGTTGATGAACTTGTCAACCAAGGCACATTGGAGGCACTACAAAGAGGTTGTGAAAGGAGCTAACATGAGTTGTTTCAACACGGTAGTAGTAGACAATGGGCATGGGAAATACCATGTACAAACAAATCTCAATGTTGGAGATGTTGAGCCCATGGAGAACTAACTCAAGAGTCCATCATGTTGGAGGTGCCCAATGAATTTGAATAGGTGTTGTCCCATCTAGTAGCAACTCGGTATTATGCAAATGTTGTTGCTAACAATAACTTTGATGCCGGGACATTTGAGAAGGAGCAAGACAACAAGGACGATGATGTATTTCTCATGGTTTGGATGAATACGAAGGAAACAATGAAGGATAGGATGAAGACGGTGAGGAGGAAGATCATATAGAGGAGGAAGAGGGGATTGAGGACGGAGATGGGACGAGGTTTATGGAATCCCTGGGTTAGGAAGAGTTGATGAAAGAGCGTCATTGTACAAGTATATGTCTGAGGAGTTGAGGCTACTCAATGCTATACATGTTGAGGTTCCTAATATACCAAATTATAAGGATATTAGCATTACCGACAAGGCTATATGTGACACTTGATTGTTGGCAAGAAATTTGGTTCATGACAATTAGACTGAGGTCATTAAGAAGGGAATGCTATTTGAGGCATTGGAGGAACTTTGGTTCTTCTTGATGGATTGTGCGGTAAGGCATCATAGGCCTTACATAGTGACACACTCGGTTAAAAAAAATGAGGTATAGCACAATTCGCAAGCAAGCAAGCCTTTGGATACTATCGGTTCATCAAAAGAAAATCAATGACAAATGGAGGATCTCTAATGGGAGGCTACCTCACACTTATGGATCTTCTAAGCCCAAAGATTTCATTCTTAATGCACAACATAGTTGCCCATCATTTTGTCACCATTTTTTATTGAGATGGTGACATGTCGGAGTCCTCCCTAATTGAGGCATATTTGAATTTACTAGTTATTGAGTGAAGTATGCAAAGGCATGGCGTGCAAAGAAACATGCATCGGAGATGTTGTGGTGTGACTAGAAGGAGGCATATAACCGGGTCCCATGGATATTGTGTGCCATGGCCTTCTTTAACTCGGGATGAAATGGTTTATTTTGGTTTATTCTTTTTCACAGAATACTATTGAATCAGCCGAAATCAGCCGGCTTGTATACCAGCCGAACATGGCCATACTCCCTCTTAACTCAAAAATAAAGTTGTAAAGTCGTTTTGGACAGCGACACGGTCTTCCAGACATAACTTTGACTTCTCATTTTTATAAAATTATTTATCAAAAAAGTGATATATGTATATTTTTATGAAAGTATTTTTCAAGATAAATCTATTCATATGATTTTCACATTTTTAAACTCAACAACTTAAAAATTATTCATGATTTATATTTCTAATATTTGACCTAAGCTTTGTCCAAAACGATTTCATTTCTTATACGGAGGAAGTATATATATATATATATATATATATATATATATATATATATATATATATATATATATATAAAAACGCAAATGCTTCTTTGAAGCCCTTCAAGATCACGACAGAGACGATGGTAGGGATGATACCTCCAAAGGGAGTGCTTGCTTTTTGGCTCACCTCGTCTCGTCAGCGCTAGGCACAAGGAGCTTGCTAGCTTGAGCAAGCCAATTTAGCTCGCTTGAGCTAGCATGAGCTACCCTCGTCCACACAAGCCTTAAGAAAAGTTTGCCCAACATCTAAATATCTGACTCGTTGGTTATCCTAGCTAGGCAAGGCAGCACAATACCCAACCAAGAAATTAAGCGTGCCTGAAACATCTCGCTCGACGTTAAGGATGTTCACGACTTTAGGAGAAGGAGAAGTGGACTTCGATTTAGTGAAGGTGGTGAAGGAGGTGTTGTGAGCGCCGCAGGAGCCGAGCGGGGTGGAGCGGTGGCGAGGGAGCATGAGAGAAATTAAGATAACCAGGAGAGAGAGAGAGGAGGTGAGCGGGCAGAAGATTATCTAGGTGCGCACCCATCCCTTTAGTATAAATCAATAAAGGAATGTATAAAAGTCGCTTCTTATTATAGATAATTTTTTTAAACCTCCTCATCTAACGAGGCTGTTTGGCTGGTATGTTTTCGGCTGATTTCGATTGTTTCAATAGTATTCTGTGAGGGAGAATAAGCTGAAATAAGTTGAAAGTAGTTCAAGCGAAACAACACCGTTTGTTCAACTTTCACTCCATTGCATTTGTGTCTTGAGTCTTTGTTAGTTTTCATGTGCATGCCAAATACCCTTGGTTAAGGAGACACAGGTACCAAACGGCTTTCTCTCAGCGTTTCACTATTTATTTTTTATTTAAACCCTTTTTAAAATACTAGCAAACATGGTCATGCTTTATAACATTACGTATAGCTTGGGTTATCTATTTCATTATATCTTGAAATCAAATTATGTACCATGGCTGGACACACAGATTGTGAATTCGGGTCATGGACGGGATAGTAAACCAATTAGAAATCTCATCTCTAATTCATCACGTACTACTACTTTTAGTAAAAATGGCCAAGACTCTTATGCTAGGGGGAGTGGAGGGACATATGTACCAAAGAGAGTGACATAGCAAAATTTAGAGAAAGAAAAATTTCTCCTTTTAATATTAGATATAGATATTTTGGTATTAACCTTATTTAGGTTTTTTATTTCGAAACTAACTCTTTCGGCCCCACTATTGACACTGGAGTGCCAGGCTAAATGTTATCATGCCACTGCCTTGCAACCATGGGAGTGCATGCTAGCATAGAAAATGTGCGGTCTAGTGCAACAAGCAGGAGTAACTACCCACATGGGCCCTCCTTCTATCTCCCCTTCTCCACTGCCTGAGCCGATGCCTCCGGCCACCGTGCAACCTAGAATCCGGTCCAAAATCCAACTATTTGGGCACAAATTCAAAGGAGAAAATGATCCCACACACTTGAGCAAGGTATCCCCCTCCTCCCCTGATTCCTTGTTTCTTACTCGCATTTGGTAGTTTAGGAGATGAACTCTCTCACCAAGGGTTAGACAATGATTTGAAAATCTCAATGAGTGGTAGTATATTAGTTGGATTAGAGACTTAGTTACTTAGTCCTTTGGTTTCACCCATGATTTTGACATGTACAATCAGTTGCATGTTCCTTACATGTTAGAATGGTGTAGCAAGTATTGTGTACTTGGCCTCATCTGTTTGTAGGTTTTTAAGTAGGGCTATAATATATTGTCTTTGGATTTTTGTAGATTGATCATTTTGTGTGTATGTTTCATGGAGGAAGGGTCAACACAAAATGGAGAGTTTTAGAATATGAAGGAAAATATTGAACTGTGCGACAGATCGTTTAGCTTTAGTGAGTTTGTATACCATGCAAAGTTTGATAGTGAGTTCACATTTAAAGGATATTTTGATCGCAGGAATGATAGGACACTTTATGTGTTGATGAACTTGTCAACCAAGGCACATTGGAGGCACTACAAAGAGGTTGTGAAAGGAGCTAACATGAGTTGTTTCAACACGGTAGTAGTAGACAATGGGCATGGGAAATACCATGTACAAACAAATCTCAATGTTGGAGATGTTGAGCCCATGGAGAACTAACTCAAGAGTCCATCATGTTGGAGGTGCCCAATGAATTTGAATAGGTGTTGTCCCATCTAGTAGCAACTCGGTATTATGCAAATGTTGTTGCTAACAATAACTTTGATGCCGGGACATTTGAGAAGGAGCAAGACAACAAGGACGATGATGTATTTCTCATGGTTTGGATGAATACGAAGGAAACAATGAAGGATAGGATGAAGACGGTGAGGAGGAAGATCATATAGAGGAGGAAGAGGGGATTGAGGACGGAGATGGGACGAGGTTTATGGAATCCCTGGGTTAGGAAGAGTTGATGAAAGAGCGTCATTGTACAAGTATATGTCTGAGGAGTTGAGGCTACTCAATGCTATACATGTTGAGGTTCCTAATATACCAAATTATAAGGATATTAGCATTACCGACAAGGCTATATGTGACACTTGATTGTTGGCAAGAAATTTGGTTCATGACAATTAGACTGAGGTCATTAAGAAGGGAATGCTATTTGAGGCATTGGAGGAACTTTGGTTCTTCTTGATGGATTGTGCGGTAAGGCATCATAGGCCTTACATAGTGACACACTCGGTTAAAAAAAATGAGGTATAGCACAATTCGCAAGCAAGCAAGCCTTTGGATACTATCGGTTCATCAAAAGAAAATCAATGACAAATGGAGGATCTCTAATGGGAGGCTACCTCACACTTATGGATCTTCTAAGCCCAAAGATTTCATTCTTAATGCACAACATAGTTGCCCATCATTTTGTCACCATTTTTTATTGAGATGGTGACATGTCGGAGTCCTCCCTAATTGAGGCATATTTGAATTTACTAGTTATTGAGTGAAGTATGCAAAGGCATGGCGTGCAAAGAAACATGCATCGGAGATGTTGTGGTGTGACTAGAAGGAGGCATATAACCGGGTCCCATGGATATTGTGTGCCATGGCCTTCTTTAACTCGGGGATGAAATGGTTTGCTTACTCTGGTGGGAAGATGTTCCTTGATGACAACAATGTGTACAAATATGTGCTCCAACATGTCTTGTGGTGCTTTGGTCAGATAGCTGAGCCTTCAAGCATTTTTGTCCGGTTATACTTTTGGATGCACATGAAAACTAACAAAGACTCAAGACACAAATGCAATGGAGTGAAAGTTGAACAAACGGTGTTGTTCGCTTGAACTACTTTCAAACTTATTTCAGCTTATTCTCCCTCACAGAATACTATTGAAACAATCGAAATCAGCCGAAAAACATACCAGCCAAACAGCCTCGTTAGATGAGGAGGTTTAAAAAAAATTATCATATAATAAAGAAGCGACTTTTATACATTCCTTTATTGATTTATACTAAAGGATGGGTGCGCACCTAGATAATCTTCTGCCCGCTCACCTCCTCTCTCTCTCTCCTGGTTATCTTAATTTTCTCTCATGCTCCCTCGCCACCGCTCCACCCCGCTCGGCTCCTGCGGCGCTCACAACACCTCCTTCACCACCTTCACTAAATCGAAGTCCACTTCTCCTTCTCCTAAAGTCGTGAACATCCTTAACGTCGAGCGAGATGTTTCAGGCACGCTTAATTTCTTGGTTGGGTATTGTGCTGCCTTGCCTAGCTAGGATAACCAACGAGTCAGATATTTAGATGTTGGGCAAACTTTTCTTAAGGCTTGTGTGGACGAGGGTAGCTCATGCTAGCTCAAGCGAGCTAAATTGGCTTGCTCAAGCTAGCAAGCTCCTTGTGCCTAGCGCTGACGAGACGAGGTGAGCCAAAAAGCAAGCACTCCCTTTGGAGGTATCATCCCTACCATCGTCTCTGTCGTGATCTTGAAGGGCTTCAAAGAAGCATTTGCGTTTTTATATATATATATATATATATATATATATATATATATATATATATATATATATATATATATATACTTCCTCCGTATAAGAAATGAAATCGTTTTGGACAAAGCTTAGGTCAAATATTAGAAATATAAATCATGAATAATTTTTAAGTTGTTGAGTTTAAAAATGTGAAAATCATATGAATAGATTTATCTTGAAAAATACTTTCATAAAAATATACATATATCACTTTTTTGATAAATAATTTTATAAAAATGAGAAGTCAAAGTTATGTCTGGAAGACCGTGTCGCTGTCCAAAACGACTTTACAACTTTATTTTTGAGTTAAGAGGGAGTATGGCCATGTTCGGCTGGTATACAAGCCGGCTGATTTCGGCTGATTCAATAGTATTCTGTGAGGGAGAATAAGCTGAAATAAGTTGAAAGTAGTTCAAGCGAACAACACCGTTTGTTCAACTTTCACTCCATTGCATTTGTGTCTTGAGTCTTTGTTAGTTTTCATGTGCATCCAAAAGTATAACCGGACAAAAAATGCTTGAAGGCTCAGCTATCTGACCAAAGCACCACAAGACATGTTGGAGCACATATTTGTACACATTGTTGTCATCAAGGAACATCTTCCCACCAGAGTAAGCAAACCATTTCATCCCCGAGTTAAAGAAGGCCATGGCACACAATATCCATGGGACCCGGTTATATGCCTCCTTCTAGTCACACCACAACATCTCCGATGCATGTTTTCTTTGCACGCCATGCCTTTGCATACTTCACTCAATAACTAGTAAATTCAAATATGCCTCAATTAGGGAGGACTCCGACATGTCACCATCTCAATAAAAAATGGTGACAAAATGATGGGCAACTATGTTGTGCATTAAGAATGAAATCTTTGGGCTTAGAAGATCCATAAGTGTGAGGTAGCCTCCCATTAGAGATCCTCCATTTGTCATTGATTTTCTTTTGATGAACCGATAGTATCCAAAGGCTTGCTTGCTTGCGAATTGTGCTATACCTCATTTTTTTTAACCGAGTGTTGTCACTATGTAAGGCCTATGATGCCTTACCGCACAATCCATCAAGAAGAACCAAAGTTCCTCCAATGCCTCAAATAGCATTCCCTTCTTAATGACCTCAGTCTAATTGTCATGAACCAAATTTCTTGCCAACAATCAAGTGTCACATATAGCCTTGTCGGTAATGCTAATATCCTTATAATTTGGTATATTAGGAACCTCAACATGTATAGCATTGAGTAGCCTCAACTCCTCAGACATATACTTGTACAATGACGCTCTTTCATCAACTCTTCCTAACCCAGGGATTCCATAAACCTCGTCCCATCTCCGTCCTCAATCCCCTCTTCCTCCTCTATATGATCTTCCTCCTCACCGTCTTCATCCTATCCTTCATTGTTTCCTTCGTATTCAATCCAAACCATGAGAAATACATCATCGTCCTTGTTGTCTTGCTCCTTCTCAAATGTCCCGGCATCAAAGTTATTGTTAGCAACAACATTTGCATAATACCGAGTTGCTACTAGATGGGACAACACCTATTCAAATTCATTGGGCAACCTCCAACATGATGGACTCTTGAGTTAGTTCTCCATGGGCTCAACATCTCCAACATTGAGATTTGTTTGTACATGGTATTTCCCATGCCCATTGTCTACTACTACCGTGTTGAAACAACTCATGTTAGCTCCTTTCACAACCTCTTTGTAGTGCCTCCAATGTGCCTTGGTTGACAAGTTCATCAACACATAAAGTGTCCTATCATTCCTGCGATCAAAAATATCCTTTAAATGTGAAACTCACTATCAAACTTTGCATGGTATACAAACTCACTAAAGCTAAACGATCTGTCGCACAGTTCAATATTTTCCTTCATATTCTAAAACTCTCCATTTTGTGTTGACCCTTCCTCCATGAAACATACACACAAAATGATCAATCTACAAAAATCCAAAGACAATATATTATAGCCCTACTTAAAAACCTACAAACAGATGAGGCCAAGTACACAATACTTGCTACACCATTCTAACATGTAAGGAACATGCAACTGATTGTACATGTCAAAAATCATGGGTGAAACCAAAGGACTAAGTAACTAAGTCTCTAATCCAACTAATATACTACCACTCATTGAGATTTTCAAATCATTGTCTAACCCTTGGTGAGAGAGTTCATCTCCTAAACTACCAAATGCGAGTAAGAAACAAGGAATCAGGGGAGGAGGGGGATACCTTGCTCAAGTGTGTGGGATCATTTTCTCCTTTGAATTTGTGCCCAAATAGTTGGATTTTGGACCGGATTCTAGGTTGCACGGTGGCCGGAGGCATCGGCTCAGGCAGTGGAGAAGGGGAGATAGAAGGAGGGCCCATGTGGGTAGTTACTCCTGCTTGTTGCACTAGACCGCACATTTTCTATGCTAGCATGCACTCCCATGGTTGCAAGGCAGTGGCATGATAACATTTAGCCTGGCACTCCAGTGTCAATAGTGGGGCCGAAAGAGTTAGTTTCGAAATAAAAACCTAAATAAGGTTAATACCAAAATATCTATATCTAATATTAAAAGGAGAAATTTTTCTTTCTCTAAATTTTGCTATGTCACTCTCTTTGGTACATATGTCCCTCCACTCCCCCTAGCATAAGAGTCTTGGCCATTTTTACTAAAAGTAGTAGTACGTGATGAATTAGAGATGAGATTTCTAATTGGTTTACTATCCCGTCCATGACCCGAATTCACAATCTGTGTGTCCAGCCATGGTACATAATTTGATTTCAAGATATAATGAAATAGATAACCCAAGCTATACGTAATGTTATAAAGCATGACCATGTTTGCTAGTATTTTAAAAAAGGGTTTTAAATAAAAAAATTAGTGAAACGCTGAGAGAAAGCCGTTTGGTACCTGTGTCTCCTTAACCAAGGGTATTTGGCATGCACATGAAAACTAACAAAGACTCAAGACACAAATGCAATGGAGTGAAAGTTGAACAAACGGTGTTGTTCGCTTGAACTACTTTTCAACTTATTTCAGCTTATTCTCCCTCACAGAATACTATTGAAACAATCGAAATCAGCCGAAAAACATACCAGCCAAAACAGCCTCGTTAGATGAGGAGGTTTAAAAAAAAATATCATATAATAAAGAAGCGACTTTTATACATTCCTTTATTGATTTATACTAAAGGATGGGTGCGCACCTAGATAATCTTCTGCCCGCTCACCTCCTCTCTCTCTCTCCTGGTTATCTTAATTTCTCTCATGCTCCCTCGCCACCGCTCCACCCCGCTCGGCTCCTGCGGCGCTCACAACACCTCCTTCACCACCTTCACTAAATCGAAGTCCACTTCTCCTTCTCCTAAAGTCGTGAACATCCTTAACGTCGAGCGAGATGTTTTCAGGCACGCTTAATTTCTTGGTTGGGTATTGTGCTGCCTTGCCTAGCTAGGATAACCAACGAGTCAGATATTAGATGTTGGGCAAACTTTTCTTAAGGCTTGTGTGGACGAGGGAGCATGAGAGAAATTAAGATAACCAGGAGAGAGAGAGAGGAGGTGAGCGGGCAGAAGATTATCTAGGTGCGCACCCATCCTTTAGTATAAATCAATAAAGGAATGTATAAAAGTCGCTTCTTTATTATATGATAATTTTTTTTTAACCTCCTCATCTAACGAGGCTGTTTGGCTGGTATGTTTTTCGGCTGATTTCGATTGTTTTCAATAGTATTCTGTGAGGGAGAATAAGCTGAAATAAGTTGAAAGTAGTTCAAGCGAACAACACCCGTTTGTTCAACTTTCACTCCATTGCATTTGTGTCTTGAGTCTTTGTTAGTTTTCATGTGCATGCCAAATACCCTTGGTTAAGGAGACACAGGTACCAAACGGCTTTCTCTCAGCGTTTCACTAATTTTTTTATTTAAACCCTTTTTAAAATACTAGCAAACATGGTCATGCTTTATAACATTACGTATAGCTTGGGTTATCTATTTCATTATATCTTGAAATCAAATTATGTACCATGGCTGGACACACAGATTGTGAATTCGGGTCATGGACGGGATAGTAAACCAATTAGAAATCTCATCTCTAATTCATCACGTACTACTACTTTTAGTAAAAATGGCCAAGACTCTTATGCTAGGGGGAGTGGAGGGACATATGTACCAAAGAGAGTGACATAGCAAAATTTAGAGAAAGAAAAATTTCTCCTTTTAATATTAGATATAGATATTTTGGTATTAACCTTATTTAGGTTTTTTATTTCGAAACTAACTCTTTCGGCCCCACTATTGACACTGGAGTGCCAGGCTAAATGTTATCATGCCACTGCCTTGCAACCATGGGAGTGCATGCTAGCATAGAAAATGTGCGGTCTAGTGCAACAAGCAGGAGTAACTACCCACATGGGCCCTCCTTCTATCTCCCCTTCTCCACTGCCTGAGCCGATGCCTCCGGCCACCGTGCAACCTAGAATCCGGTCCAAAATCCAACTATTTGGGCACAAATTCAAAGGAGAAAATGATCCCACACACTTGAGCAAGGTATCCCCCTCCTCCCCTGATTCCTTGTTTCTTACTCGCATTTGGTAGTTTAGGAGATGAACTCTCTCACCAAGGGTTAGACAATGATTTGAAAAATCTCAATGAGTGGTAGTATATTAGTTGGATTAGAGACTTAGTTACTTAGTCCTTTGGTTTCACCCATGATTTTGACATGTACAATCAGTTGCATGTTCCTTACATGTTAGAATGGTGTAGCAAGTATTGTGTACTTGGCCTCATCTGTTTGTAGGTTTTTAAGTAGGGCTATAATATATTGTCTTTGGATTTTTTGTAGATTGATCATTTTGTGTGTATGTTTCATGGAGGAAGGGTCAACACAAAATGGAGAGTTTTAGAATATGAAGGAAAATATTGAACTGTGCGACAGATCGTTTAGCTTTAGTGAGTTTGTATACCATGCAAAGTTTGATAGTGAGTTCACATTTAAAGGATATTTTGATCGCAGGAATGATAGGACACTTTATGTGTTTGATGAACTTGTCAACCAAGGCACATTGGAGGCACTACAAAGAGGTTGTGAAAGGAGCTAAACATGAGTTGTTTCAACACGGTAGTAGTAGACAATGGGCATGGGAAATACCATGTACAAACAAATCTCAATGTTGGAGATGTTGAGCCCATGGAGAACTAACTCAAGAGTCCATCATGTTGGAGGTGCCCAATGAATTTGAATAGGTGTTGTCCCATCTAGTAGCAACTCGGTATTATGCAAATGGTTGTTGCTAACAATAACTTTGATGCCGGGACATTTGAGAAGGAGCAAGACAACAAGGACGATGATGTATTTCTCATGGTTTGGATGAATACGAAGGAAAACAATGAAGGATAGGATGAAGACGGTGAGGAGGAAGATCATATAGAGGAGGAAGAGGGGATTGAGGACGGAGATGGGACGAGGTTTATGGAATCCCTGGGTTAGGAAGAGTTGATGAAAGAGCGTCATTGTACAAGTATATGTCCTGAGGAGTTGAGGCTACTCAATGCTATACATGTTGAGGTTCCTAATATACCAAATTATAAGGATATTAGCATTACCGACAAGGCTATATGTGACACTTGATTGTTGGCAAGAATTTGGTTCATGACAATTAGACTGAGGTCATTAAGAAGGGAATGCTATTTGAGGCATTGGAGGAACTTTGGTTCTTCTTGATGGATTGTGCGGTAAGGCATCATAGGCCTTACATAGTGACACACTCGGTTAAAAAAAAATGAGGTATAGCACAATTCGCAAGCAAGCAAGCCTTTGGATACTATCGGTTCATCAAAAGAAAATCAATGACAAAATGGAGGATCTCTAATGGGAGGCTACCTCACACTTATGGATCTTCTAAGCCCAAAGATTTCATTCTTAATGCACAACATAGTTGCCCATCATTTTGTCCACCATTTTTTATTGAGATGGTGACATGTCGGAGTCCTCCCTAATTGAGGCATATTTGAATTTACTAGTTATTGAGTGAAGTATGCAAAGGCATGGCGTGCAAAGAAACATGCATCGGAGATGTTGTGGTGTGACTAGAAGGAGGCATATAACCGGGTCCCATGGATATTGTGTGCCATGGCCTTCTTTAACTCGGGGATGAAATGGTTTGCTTACTCTGGTGGGAAGATGTTCCTTGATGACAACAATGTGTACAAATATGTGCTCCAACATGTCTTGTGGTGCTTTGGTCAGATAGCTGAGCCTTCAAGCATTTTTGTCCGGTTATACTTTTGGATGCACATGAAAACTAACAAAGACTCAAGACACAAATGCAATGGAGTGAAAGTTGAACAAACGGTGTTGTTCGCTTGAACTACTTTCAACTTATTTCAGCTTATTCTCCCTCACAGAATACTATTGAATCAGCCGAAATCAGCCGGCTTGTATACCAGCCGAACATGGCCATACTCCCTCTTAACTCAAAAATAAAGTTGTAAAGTCGTTTTGGACAGCGACACGGTCTTCCAGACATAACTTTGACTTCTCATTTTTATAAAATTATTTATCAAAAAAGTGATATATGTATATTTTTATGAAAGTATTTTTCAAGATAAATCTATTCATATGATTTTCACATTTTTTAAACTCAACAACTTAAAAATTATTCATGATTTATATTTCTAATATTTGACCTAAGCTTTGTCCAAAAACGATTTCATTTCTTATACGGAGGAAGTATATATATATATATATATATATATATATATATATATATATATATATATATATATATATATAAAAACGCAAATGCTTCTTTTGAAGCCCTTCAAGATCACGACAGAGACGATGGTAGGGATGATACCTCCAAAGGGAGTGCTTGCTTTTTGGCTCACCTCGTCTCGTCAGCGCTAGGC
>JAHUYU010000411.1:0-21113 GCA_030439765.1 Tripidium arundinaceum | reverse complement strand
AGGAGTAAAAGAAGCATGAATGTAGATGAAGCTTGTAAATGTAATTAAGTAATGCTTTGAGTGCTTGATATCTCTTTAATGTGTTGCTAAGTATGATAGTGGTAGTTGAAGTTCTTTGAATGGCTTAGGTGTGTATGCCTTTGCTAGTAAACCAGTGCAAACAACAAAGTGGTACTTTCTGAAAATGGCTGCATGTGTACTCTTTGTTGTGCAATTGTTTTCATGAAGTAATTGATGTCTTCTGTGGTTGTGTTGAATACAAAAGTTGTAGTTAATTTTCATATCCAGCTTGTCCTAGAATTCCATGATTATAGGCCTGATAGTGTAGGAGTTATAGCTCTTACAAGTTCACTGTTATGAATTGCTTATGTTCTGGATAGATCTGATAGATTGTATTGTTTGGCCTTGTTAATGATTTATTCACCTTTAGCTAATAATGAGAAAGATTTAGATAACTTAATAAGATTTCTATAATGTCTTATTGCATACTTGTGTGATAAGTAGATCTTGAGTTATGTTTCTCTGAAGCTCTGTCAGCTTTTCTGTCTATAGTTGGACAGAGCTGCTTTGCTCTCTGTTTTTGACTCAGTTAAGCTTTGAATTAGCTCTTGTGGTGAATAGAAAAGTTATAGGTAATCTTGTTTGCTTTCCAGAAAGTCTCGGATAACCTCTGTTGGATGAGCGTAGCTCCTGTTATGATTAAAACATATGACTGCTAGGCTGCTGTCCTGATGTGTTTGTTTGATTGATTGCTTTGCATTACTCTTGTCTTGTTAAGCATGCTTGGTAGTGTTACCTCATAATTCAGTGGTGATAGATTTATATAGCTTGTGATGTATGAGTAGCTAGTGCTTACTTGTAAATGTTGCAATGCCTTGCTATCTAGTGCTTGTGCCATTATAGTGTTGCATGGTGTTGTCTTGTGTTGCTTCCTTTATGTTCATACATATGCATTGTGCATCTCATTTAGGTACACTAGATGATGATCACATGGAGTGAAGAACTTGAAATAGAGTTGACCACAAGATGGTGAAATGGTAGACTAATCCACAAGATGGTGTTGGTGGACTTATCCCGAAGACGGAAGGACAAAACAAGTGCCGGGACAGGAGATGCTCACCAAGCGAGTGTCATCTAACAAACACTAACTTAGTGTTGGACCCCAGGCAAGCCCCGGAGCATTCTAAGTCTCCTACCCATTCTTTTATAAATGCACGTGAGTATAACTTTTGAATGATGCATTAGGTTGATAGGAGTTGGATGAAACCGTTGGTGCATCTTTTCCTACCTTGTCCACTATATATATCATTACCTGAACCCTTACTAGTATAAGTAATACGTTCTATGCTCAGCCATGTACAAGTCGGGTGATTTCCTGTCACCTGCGAGATATAGGTGGATAACTGGTCACGGTTGGCTATATTTGCTATCGTGGAAAAGAACCATGCTTAAAAATGAATTGAGACCGGACGGGAGTTCGATAGTGCAGCCGCAAGACACTTCACGTCTTGGGTGCAAAGCTATGCCCGTCTGAGTCGTTTAAGGACTTACAAATGTACTTCCCCGAATCATGTTGAACGCAGCCTAACACTTAGCTGGCCGGATAAGCCGTTCCGACCGCGATGCCGAGTAATATGGTTCAGGCACTAGATAGCAAGGCATTGCAACATTTACAAGTAAGCACTAGCTACTCATACATCACAAGCTATATAAATCTATCACCACTGAATTATGAGGTAACACTACCAAGCATGCTTAACAAGACAAGAGTAATGCAAAGCAATCAATCAAACAAACACATTCAGGACAGCAGCCTAGCAGTCATATGTTTTAATCATAACAGGAGCTACGCTCATCCAACAGAGGTTATCCGAGACTTTCTGGAAAGCAAACAAGATTACCTATAACTTTTCTATTCACCACAAGAGCTAATTCAAAGCTTAACTGAGTCAAAAACAGAGAGCAAAGCAGCTCTGTCCAACTATAGACAGAAAAGCTGACAGAGCTTCAGAGAAACATAACTCAAGATCTACTTATCACACAAGTATGCAATAAGACATTATAGAAATCTTATTAAGTTATCTAAATCTTTCTCATTATTAGCTAAAGGTGAATAAATCATTAACAAGGCCAAACAATACAATCTATCAGATCTATCCAGAACATAAGCAATTCATAACAGTGAACTTGTAAGAGCTATAACTCCTACACTATCAGGCCTATAATCATGGAATTCTAGGACAAGCTGGATATGAAAATTAACTACAACTTTTGTATTCAACACAACCACAGAAGACATCAATTACTTCATGAAAACAATTGCACAACAAAGAGTACACATGCAGCCATTTTCAGAAAGTACCACTTTGTTGTTTGCACTGGTTTACTAGCAAAGGCATACACACCTAAGCCATTCAAAGAACTTCAACTACCACTATCATACTTAGCAACACATTAAAGAGATATCAAGCACTCAAAGCATTACTTAATTACATTTACAAGCTTCATCTACATTCATGCTTCTTTTACTCCTTTCTCCTAATAAACCTATGTATATTATTTTAGTGATATATTAGAACAACTAGTTTGGGGCTGATATTTTTATGAGTGGTAGAAGATAACAAATTATGACTATTGTATAAGTTTCACATGCTCAGGTCTTATATATTAATTATTATGAAAAAGACAATTTGTTAATGCAATAAAGCATGTGAGAACAAGTTAAATCTAAAACTCACTATTTTCTGTAAACACATGTCCTTATTAATGTTCCTTAGGCTACTACAACATCATGCAAGCTGAGAGGAACAACCCTTTTCATTTTTACATATATATATTATTTATAATGCAATTAAAACTACTTAATAGGCACCAAACAAGTTAAATCCATAACTAAATGATACATGCACAATAAATCATGAAATTTTAACCAAGCATCACACATAATACAGAGAGTCTACCATTAATATTTCACATCATTTGGAACACTAAAACTCCAGATATGAAATTCACAAGCAAGATAAACATATTTTTCTTATTAAACAAGATTTAACTAAAACTCTATAAAAACAGTAAACAACATATAGGTTAAATATTTTTATTAGCTAGATAATGACATTAGAAGATCAACAAAACTGGTTTCACCATTTTTGGACTTATAAAACTCAAAATATGGATCTGGCCAATTAACTAGCTTTTCTAAACCACTTTTCAAGATTAATTAACACAGCACAAAAACATGCATGAAACATGGCATGCACTAGATCTAACATGTAGAGAATTTCACCACAAGTCTAACAAAACAAGTTTCGCTATTTTTAGAGCTCCCAAACATGAGATATGAATTTCTAAAGAAATGCAAAAATCTGTAAATTTGGGTCACAAATGCATCCACTCCATTGGTCACTGGGGTCCACACGTCATTGACAGAAACACCTTCTTCTTCGTTGATTCAAACTGAAGCAGAGGCAGTGGCAGCGGACATTGGCCGGCGGCGAGCTAGGGCCGGCTAACTGGCGGCGGCAGCAGCCAGCAGCAGCTGAAGGTGGCCGGCTGGGGAGGGTCGCCCGGCCTTTGCCGTGGCCGCACCTGGCCTTGGCTCGGCTGGCTGCGGTCAGCAGCAGTCCGGCCGCGGCAGCAGGTTGCACCGGCGGCCAGCAGAGGAGGGGCCGGCCGGCGAGCGGCCGGCTGGCCTCTTGCCAGCGGCAGGTAGCGGCACAGGGCGGTGGCAAGGCTGGAGCGGCGGCAGTGGAGCTGGGGCGGCTGGGAGGGAGCTCGGTCGACGGGCTTCAGTCGCCGGCCATGGGGCAGACAGAGAGATGGGAGAGCGAGAGGGAGAAAAGGAATGGAGGGTGAGAGGGAATAGAGCAGGGTGCTCGGCCTCCACATGGGGCGCGTGGGGCGACGCGTGGGCACGGTGTGGAGGCGACGACGAGGCATGGCGGCCCCAGTGGGTGTCGGCCACGACGTGTTCCCTGATGGCAATTTCAGTCTCCCAGTCCGACTGAAACCTTCATGTTCCGCTCAAATTCCTCGCGAAACCGAGCAACAAACAGCCAAGGGCCCTTACTATGGATTGGAGATCTACACGTGCTTAACAACTTTGATTAAAGGCTCACAGCAAGATCTTCCATGGTTCAGGAGATTCACAGCTCCAATGTAGGGTAGACGAAACTAGATTTCAAAGTTCAGAACTTCAGTTGAATATAACCGAAATCAATGAAACTTGTCATTTTGGAGAACAGCTTTGCAGAATCAAATGAGCTCCAAATCTATTGAAACTTGTTTCGTTGTTTCCTTCGCAAATGGTACTTCAACTCATATTAAGGAATCAAGTTGGGTTACCACATGAATTTGGAAGATATAAATTCGCAAACATAACACTTCAATGCTGTCAATCTAGGACTTAGGCAAATCCTGAGCTTGACAAAACAACATCACATCCAATGTTGAACCCACTGTTTAAGCTACTTAGGTGCTGATTTGGCTCTTGGTCCAAAAACAAAATTTGTTCTTCACAAGATGAACTACAACTTTTATTTAGGTTCCACTGCCATGGAAACAATCTAAGCTACAGTTCAACTCAAGTCAAAGTAGCATCGCGAATATTCTTGAACTAGGGTTTCCGATCGATTGAGGCACTTTCTTGACCTCGGCTCAACATGAACTCTTCATGACTTTTGTTATAGAGTTCATCTAGAGTCATTTGGGCAAGTTTTCAAGGTTTGGTTGATGGTCTATAATTCCATTCTCTTAATGGTGCAATTCCAACACTCGGTAAAGTCATTGAAACAAAGACATGACTTATCATTTCATGTGACTTTTTGATTCCAAACTTCGCGAAACTTTTCCAGCAGTTAAAGTAGATGGAAATTGATGTGGGACATATGAAGGATCATGTTTTGCATTTCTCAAAGATGTCCCTTATAACGGGTCCCATATTAGGCACGAAAAGCTTACACTTCCTTAGGAGAAAGCTTCCCCTAGAGCTGAACCGTCAAAGGAATGGTTAATGGAAGTGAAACGTTCTTTCGAAGCAATTCAGATTCTTTCACCTTCCACGACATGTCTTGTTCATTAAGGGGAACTGTCATAGAAACCCTACACAACCCCATGGTCGAGACTAATACCATGTCAGAATTCCTTGCGGAAACCCTTTTGGGCAAAATGCCGCTAGTCTTGACCAACAAGCTTCAAAAGTCCATCAAGGTTCATCTTTGAATGTTGTGGGATTGCTAGGGCCGTGCTTGTAACACCCCAGGTGTTAGTCACCAGCTAGGCACAGTTTATACATTGAGTTTGGACCTAAGTAAGGTATAACAAGTGATGAATATGGATCCTAGTTCATGGTTTTGCAATTGAGTGGAGATCAATGTTATGAAAGTAAGCCCAACTTCAACTTTGTCACCAAGTGAAACCATGTGCCTAATATGGGACCCGTTATAAGGGACATCTTTGAGAAATGCAAAACATGATCCTTCATATGTCCCACATCAATTTCCATCTACTTTAACTGCTGGAAAAGTTTCGCGAAGTTTGGAATCAAAAAGTCACATGAAATGATAAGTCATGTCTTTGTTTCAATGACTTTACCGAGTGTTGGAATTGCACCATTAAGAGAATGGAATTATAGACCATCAACCAAACCTTGAAAACTTGCCCAAATGACTCTAGATGAACTCTATAACAAAAGTCATGAAGAGTTCATGTTGAGCCGAGGTCAAGAAAGTGCCTCAATCGATCGGAAACCCTAGTTCAAGAATATTCGCGATGCTACTTTGACTTGAGTTGAACTGTAGCTTAGATTGTTTCCATGGCAGTGGAACCTAAATAAAAGTTGTAGTTCATCTTGTGAAGAACAAATTTTGTTTTTGGACCAAGAGCCAAATCAGCACCTAAGTAGCTTAAACAGTGGGTTCAACATTGGATGTGATGTTGTTTTGTCAAGCTCAGGATTTGCCTAAGTCCTAGATTGACAGCATTGAAGTGTTATGTTTGCGAATTTATATCTTCCAAATTCATGTGGTAACCCAACTTGATTCCTTAATATGAGTTGAAGTACCATTTGCGAAGGAAACAACGAAACAAGTTTCAATAGATTTGGAGCTCATTTGATTCTGCAAAGCTGTTCTCCAAAATGACAAGTTTCATTGATTTCGGTTATATTCAACTGAAGTTCTGAACTTTGAAATCTAGTTTCGTCTACCCTACATTGGAGCTGTGAATCTCCTGAACCATGGAAGATCTTGCTGTGAGCCTTTAATCAAAGTTGTTAAGCACGTGTAGATCTCCAATCCATAGTAAGGGCCCTTGGCTGTTTGTTGCTCGGTTTCGCGAGGAATTTGAGCGGAACATGAAGGTTTCAGTCGGACTGGGAGACTGAAATTGCCATCAGGGAACACGTCGTGGCCGACACCCACTGGGGCCGCCATGCCTCGTCGTCGCCTCCACACCGTGCCCACGCGTCGCCCCACGCGCCCCATGTGGAGGCCGAGCACCCTGCTCTATTCCCTCTCACCCTCCATTCCTTTTCTCCCTCTCGCTCTCCCATCTCTCTGTCTGCCCCATGGCCGGCGACTGAAGCCCGTCGACCGAGCTCCCTCCCAGCCGCCCCAGCTCCACTGCCGCCGCTCCAGCCTTGCCACCGCCCTGTGCCGCTACCTGCCGCTGGCAAGAGGCCAGCCGGCCGCTCGCCGGCCGGCCCCTCCTCTGCTGGCCGCCGGTGCAACCTGCTGCCGCGGCCGGACTGCTGCTGACCGCAGCCAGCCGAGCCAAGGCCAGGTGCGGCCACGGCAAAGGCCGGGCGACCCTCCCCAGCCGGCCACCTTCAGCTGCTGCTGGCTGCTGCCGCCGCCAGTTAGCCGGCCCTAGCTCGCCGCCGGCCAATGTCCGCTGCCACTGCCTCTGCTTCAGTTTGAATCAACGAAGAAGAAGGTGTTTCTGTCAATGACGTGTGGACCCCAGTGACCAATGGAGTGGATGCATTTGTGACCCAAATTTACAGATTTTTGCATTTCTTTAGAAATTCATATCTCATGTTTGGGAGCTCTAAAAATAGCGAAACTTGTTTTGTTAGACTTGTGGTGAAATTCTCTACATGTTAGATCTAGTGCATGCCATGTTTCATGCATGTTTTTGTGCTGTGTTAATTAATCTTGAAAAGTGGTTTAGAAAAGCTAGTTAATTGGCCAGATCCATATTTTGAGTTTTATAAGTCCAAAAATGGTGAAACCAGTTTTGTTGATCTTCTAATGTCATTATCTAGCTAATAAAAATATTTAACCTATATGTTGTTTACTGTTTTTATAGAGTTTTAGTTAAATCTTGTTTAATAAGAAAAATATGTTTATCTTGCTTGTGAATTTCATATCTGGAGTTTTAGTGTTCCAAATGATGTGAAATATTAATGGTAGACTCTCTGTATTATGTGTGATGCTTGGTTAAAATTTCATGATTTATTGTGCATGTATCATTTAGTTATGGATTTAACTTGTTTGGTGCCTATTAAGTAGTTTTAATTGCATTATAAATAATATATATATGTAAAAATGAAAAGGGTTGTTCCTCTCAGCTTGCATGATGTTGTAGTAGCCTAAGGAACATTAATAAGGACATGTGTTTACAGAAAATAGTGAGTTTTAGATTTAACTTGTTCTCACATGCTTTATTGCATTAACAAATTGTCTTTTTCATAATAATTAATATATAAGACCTGAGCATGTGAAACTTATACAATAGTCATAATTTGTTATCTTCTACCACTCATAAAAATATCAGCCCCAAACTAGTTGTTCTAATATATCACTAAAATAATATACATAGGTTTATTAGGAGAAAGGAGTAAAAGAAGCATGAATGTAGATGAAGCTTGTAAATGTAATTAAGTAATGCTTTGAGTGCTTGATATCTCTTTAATGTGTTGCTAAGTATGATAGTGGTAGTTGAAGTTCTTTGAATGGCTTAGGTGTGTATGCCTTTGCTAGTAAACCAGTGCAAACAACAAAGTGGTACTTTCTGAAAATGGCTGCATGTGTACTCTTTGTTGTGCAATTGTTTTCATGAAGTAATTGATGTCTTCTGTGGTTGTGTTGAATACAAAAGTTGTAGTTAATTTTCATATCCAGCTTGTCCTAGAATTCCATGATTATAGGCCTGATAGTGTAGGAGTTATAGCTCTTACAAGTTCACTGTTATGAATTGCTTATGTTCTGGATAGATCTGATAGATTGTATTGTTTGGCCTTGTTAATGATTTATTCACCTTTAGCTAATAATGAGAAAGATTTAGATAACTTAATAAGATTTCTATAATGTCTTATTGCATACTTGTGTGATAAGTAGATCTTGAGTTATGTTTCTCTGAAGCTCTGTCAGCTTTTCTGTCTATAGTTGGACAGAGCTGCTTTGCTCTCTGTTTTTGACTCAGTTAAGCTTTGAATTAGCTCTTGTGGTGAATAGAAAAGTTATAGGTAATCTTGTTTGCTTTCCAGAAAGTCTCGGATAACCTCTGTTGGATGAGCGTAGCTCCTGTTATGATTAAAACATATGACTGCTAGGCTGCTGTCCTGAATGTGTTTGTTTGATTGATTGCTTTGCATTACTCTTGTCTTGTTAAGCATGCTTGGTAGTGTTACCTCATAATTCAGTGGTGATAGATTTATATAGCTTGTGATGTATGAGTAGCTAGTGCTTACTTGTAAATGTTGCAATGCCTTGCTATCTAGTGCCTGAACCATATTACTCGGCATCGCGGTCGGAACGGCTTATCCGGCCAGCTAAGTGTTAGGCTGCGTTCAACATGATTCGGGGAAGTACATTTGTAAGTCCTTAAACGACTCAGACGGGCATAGCTTTGCACCCAAGACGTGAAGTGTCTTGCGGCTGCACTATCGAACTCCCGTCCGGTCTCAATTCATTTTTAAGCATGGTTCTTTTCCACGATAGCAAATATAGCCAACCGTGACCAGTTATCCACCTATATCTCGCAGGTGACAGGAAATCACCCGACTTGTACATGGCTGAGCATAGAACGTATTACTTATACTAGTAAGGGTTCAGGTAATGATATATATAGTGGACAAGGTAGGAAAAGATGCACCAACGGTTTCATCCAACTCCTATCAACCTAATGCATCATTCAAAAGTTATACTCACGTGCATTTATAAAAGAATGGGTAGGAGACTTAGAATGCTCCGGGGCTTGCCTGGGGTCCAACACTAAGTTAGTGTTTGTTAGATGACACTCGCTTGGTGAGCATCTCCTGTCCCGGCACTTGTTTTGTCCTTCCGTCTTCGGGATAAGTCCACCAACACCATCTTGTGGATTAGTCTACCATTTCACCATCTTGTTATACCTTACTTAGGTCCAAACTCAATGTATAAACTGTGCCTAGCTGGTGACTAACACCTGGGGTGTTACAAGCACGGCCCTAGCAATCCCACAACATTCAAAGATGAACCTTGATGGACTTTTGAAGCTTGTTGGTCAAGACTAGCGGCATTTTGCCCAAAAGGGTTTCCGCAAGGAATTCTGACATGGTATTAGTCTCGACCATGGGGTTGTGTAGGGTTTCTATGACAGTTCCCCTTAATGAACAAGACATGTCGTGGAAGGTGAAAGAATCTGAATTGCTTCGAAAGAACGTTTCACTTCCATTAACCATTCCTTTGACGGTTCAGCTCTAGGGGAAGCTTTCTCCTAAGGAAGTGTAAGCTTTTCGTGCCTAATATGGGACCCGTTATAAGGGACATCTTTGAGAAATGCAAAACATGATCCTTCATATGTCCCACATCAATTTCCATCTACTTTAACTGCTGGAAAAGTTTCGCGAAGTTTGGAATCAAAAAGTCACATGAAATGATAAGTCATGTCTTTGTTTCAATGACTTTACCGAGTGTTGGAATTGCACCATTAAGAGAATGGAATTATAGACCATCAACCAAACCTTGAAAACTTGCCCAAATGACTCTAGATGAACTCTATAACAAAAGTCATGAAGAGTTCATGTTGAGCCGAGGTCAAGAAAGTGCCTCAATCGATCGGAAACCCTAGTTCAAGAATATTCGCGATGCTACTTTGACTTGAGTTGAACTGTAGCTTAGATTGTTTCCATGGCAGTGGAACCTAAATAAAAGTTGTAGTTCATCTTGTGAAGAACAAATTTTGTTTTTGGACCAAGAGCCAAATCAGCACCTAAGTAGCTTAAACAGTGGGTTCAACATTGGATGTGATGTTGTTTTGTCAAGCTCAGGATTTGCCTAAGTCCTAGATTGACAGCATTGAAGTGTTATGTTTGCGAATTTATATCTTCCAAATTCATGTGGTAACCCAACTTGATTCCTTAATATGAGTTGAAGTACCATTTGCGAAGGAAACAACGAAACAAGTTTCAATAGATTTGGAGCTCATTTGATTCTGCAAAGCTGTTCTCCAAAATGACAAGTTTCATTGATTTCGGTTATATTCAACTGAAGTTCTGAACTTTGAAATCTAGTTTCGTCTACCCTACATTGGAGCTGTGAATCTCCTGAACCATGGAAGATCTTGCTGTGAGCCTTTAATCAAAGTTGTTAAGCACGTGTAGATCTCCAATCCATAGTAAGGGCCCTTGGCTGTTTGTTGCTCGGTTTCGCGAGGAATTTGAGCGGAACATGAAGGTTTCAGTCGGACTGGGAGACTGAAATTGCCATCAGGGAACACGTCGTGGCCGACACCCACTGGGGCCGCCATGCCTCGTCGTCGCCTCCACACCGTGCCCACGCGTCGCCCCACGCGCCCCATGTGGAGGCCGAGCACCCTGCTCTATTCCCTCTCACCCTCCATTCCTTTTCTCCCTCTCGCTCTCCCATCTCTCTGTCTGCCCCATGGCCGGCGACTGAAGCCCGTCGACCGAGCTCCCTCCCAGCCGCCCCAGCTCCACTGCCGCCGCTCCAGCCTTGCCACCGCCCTGTGCCGCTACCTGCCGCTGGCAAGAGGCCAGCCGGCCGCTCGCCGGCCGGCCCCTCCTCTGCTGGCCGCCGGTGCAACCTGCTGCCGCGGCCGGACTGCTGCTGACCGCAGCCAGCCGAGCCAAGGCCAGGTGCGGCCACGGCAAAGGCCGGGCGACCCTCCCCAGCCGGCCACCTTCAGCTGCTGCTGGCTGCTGCCGCCGCCAGTTAGCCGGCCCTAGCTCGCCGCCGGCCAATGTCCGCTGCCACTGCCTCTGCTTCAGTTTGAATCAACGAAGAAGAAGGTGTTTCTGTCAATGACGTGTGGACCCCAGTGACCAATGGAGTGGATGCATTTGTGACCCAAATTTACAGATTTTTGCATTTCTTTAGAAATTCATATCTCATGTTTGGGAGCTCTAAAAATAGCGAAACTTGTTTTGTTAGACTTGTGGTGAAATTCTCTACATGTTAGATCTAGTGCATGCCATGTTTCATGCATGTTTTTGTGCTGTGTTAATTAATCTTGAAAAGTGGTTTAGAAAAGCTAGTTAATTGGCCAGATCCATATTTTGAGTTTTATAAGTCCAAAAATGGTGAAACCAGTTTTGTTGATCTTCTAATGTCATTATCTAGCTAATAAAAATATTTAACCTATATGTTGTTTACTGTTTTTATAGAGTTTTAGTTAAATCTTGTTTAATAAGAAAAATATGTTTATCTTGCTTGTGAATTTCATATCTGGAGTTTTAGTGCTCCAAATGATGTGAAATATTAATGGTAGACTCTCTGTATTATGTGTGATGCTTGGTTAAAATTTCATGATTTATTGTGCATGTATCATTTAGTTATGGATTTAACTTGTTTGGTGCCTATTAAGTAGTTTTAATTGCATTATAAATAATATATATATGTAAAAATGAAAAGGGTTGTTCCTCTCAGCTTGCATGATGTTGTAGTAGCCTAAGGAACATTAATAAGGACATGTGTTTACAGAAAATAGTGAGTTTTAGATTTAACTTGTTCTCACATGCTTTATTGCATTAACAAATTGTCTTTTTCATAATAATTAATATATAAGACCTGAGCATGTGAAACTTATACAATAGTCATAATTTGTTATCTTCTACCACTCATAAAAATATCAGCCCCAAACTAGTTGTTCTAATATATCACTAAAATAATATACATAGGTTTATTAGGAGAAAGGAGTAAAAGAAGCATGAATGTAGATGAAGCTTGTAAATGTAATTAAGTAATGCTTTGAGTGCTTGATATCTCTTTAATGTGTTGCTAAGTATGATAGTGGTAGTTGAAGTTCTTTGAATGGCTTAGGTGTGTATGCCTTTGCTAGTAAACCAGTGCAAACAACAAAGTGGTACTTTCTGAAAATGGCTGCATGTGTACTCTTTGTTGTGCAATTGTTTTCATGAAGTAATTGATGTCTTCTGTGGTTGTGTTGAATACAAAAGTTGTAGTTAATTTTCATATCCAGCTTGTCCTAGAATTCCATGATTATAGGCCTGATAGTGTAGGAGTTATAGCTCTTACAAGTTCACTGTTATGAATTGCTTATGTTCTGGATAGATCTGATAGATTGTATTGTTTGGCCTTGTTAATGATTTATTCACCTTTAGCTAATAATGAGAAAGATTTAGATAACTTAATAAGATTTCTATAATGTCTTATTGCATACTTGTGTGATAAGTAGATCTTGAGTTATGTTTCTCTGAAGCTCTGTCAGCTTTTCTGTCTATAGTTGGACAGAGCTGCTTTGCTCTCTGTTTTTGACTCAGTTAAGCTTTGAATTAGCTCTTGTGGTGAATAGAAAAGTTATAGGTAATCTTGTTTGCTTTCCAGAAAGTCTCGGATAACCTCTGTTGGATGAGCGTAGCTCCTGTTATGATTAAAACATATGACTGCTAGGCTGCTGTCCTGAATGTGTTTGTTTGATTGATTGCTTTGCATTACTCTTGTCTTGTTAAGCATGCTTGGTAGTGTTACCTCATAATTCAGTGGTGATAGATTTATATAGCTTGTGATGTATGAGTAGCTAGTGCTTACTTGTAAATGTTGCAATGCCTTGCTATCTAGTGCTTGTGCCATTATAGTGTTGCATGGTGTTGTCTTGTGTTGCTTCCTTTATGTTCATACATATGCATTGTGCATCTCATTTAGGTACACTAGATGATGATCACATGGAGTGAAGAACTTGAAATAGAGTTGACCACAAGATGGTGAAATGGTAGACTAATCCACAAGATGGTGTTGGTGGACTTATCCCGAAGACGGAAGGACAAAACAAGTGCCGGGACAGGAGATGCTCACCAAGCGAGTGTCATCTAACAAACACTAACTTAGTGTTGGACCCCAGGCAAGCCCCGGAGCATTCTAAGTCTCCTACCCATTCTTTTATAAATGCACGTGAGTATAACTTTTGAATGATGCATTAGGTTGATAGGAGTTGGATGAAACCGTTGGTGCATCTTTTCCTACCTTGTCCACTATATATATCATTACCTGAACCCTTACTAGTATAAGTAATACGTTCTATGCTCAGCCATGTACAAGTCGGGTGATTTCCTGTCACCTGCGAGATATAGGTGGATAACTGGTCACGGTTGGCTATATTTGCTATCGTGGAAAAGAACCATGCTTAAAAATGAATTGAGACCGGACGGGAGTTCGATAGTGCAGCCGCAAGACACTTCACGTCTTGGGTGCAAAGCTATGCCCGTCTGAGTCGTTTAAGGACTTACAAATGTACTTCCCCGAATCATGTTGAACGCAGCCTAACACTTAGCTGGCCGGATAAGCCGTTCCGACCGCGATGCCGAGTAATATGGTTCAGGCCGGGAATCGGGGGGTCAAGTGCGCATTCTGGAGGAAGTAAGGATGTGCTTGGGAACATTGGTGTAAGACCTAGGGGGGTTAAAGTCCCTACCCCTGGCAGAGTGTTGCCCTTGGGGATGCGGCATCAGTCGAACCCGTGATTCCTGAACTGTATGAAAGGTGACTTGTGCGACCCTGGCGCAGGGCCTGCACGGTTTGTGTTAGGAATACCCCCTCAGCTGAGTAGGAAACGATTTGAGTCGCTGTCTCCCCCGGATAGTGGGAACTTGATTCGGGCAGAGGCAGATAGAATTCACTAATAATTATTAATGGTTTAATTGATGATGATGATAGCCTGAATATAACTGGATATGGTTATTATTGTGATGCTTAATAATCAAGTGATTGATATAGAATAGGTGCAAATCTAGCTATGATAAGATTTACTGAAACGGATGCTAAAAGTTGATTATAAATTTGAAGGTAAGGACTCATGATAGTAATGCTCCTTTTTGCAAAGTATGCTATCCGACCAACTCCACCAAATAAGCCTTGCATATCCTTGAGAGTCTTTTTATTTCTCTCCTGTCGGGTAAGTCTAGCTGAGTACATTCGAGTACTCAGGGTTTATCCCACCATGTTGCAGGTGAAGCTCTCAGCCTGTTGAAGATGGTGGCTAAGTGCCGGTGGGCTCGGCGACTCTGTATTTGCTTCTCATCTACATGCTTTTGTTGGAGAATGTCACTTATGCTAGCAATGTAATTGAAACCTATGTTATTGTAATCATTTCAAAGCTATGTTGCTTTCTACTATCAGATTTGAACTTAGTAATGTACTATTTATTTGTGAACTCTTTTGTAATATTATTTCCGCTGCAAAACTCCGTGTATGTGATGTGTATTTTCTTAATCATGCGATCTTGGTGGTGAAGTTGATTTACCGAGGTCTTTCGGGACACTCGGCGGACTACCGGGTTTATATAAGAGAAAGTATGCGAGTGTCAACGTGTTTAGCGGGGACATCCGTACTTGATCTTGTATAAATTGGGCGGTTCTGTTATAGTGCCGATCATAATTGACAAAACCGAGGTTCGCTTGGACTTCCATATCTATGCCATCCTTGAATTCGATCTTCTTATAGGTTACCCTTTTGAAAAACTTTTTCAAGAAAAACCTTCCCATGGGAGCCTTAGTGAAGAGTTTAGGAAAACTACTTCCGCCACTCACCCAGAAATCCCAATGGCGAAGCATAATCCCAACCATGACCCATTCGAGGAGGTGAAGTTCATATCTCCGTTCGTTTCATCTAAACTTTCTTATGAAACTGAACGACTATACCCTCGCTCGAACTCAAGACTTGTCCCTCTGGCCATCTAAATGAAAACTTCCATGCCATGGACAATCCTTTAGCACCAACTCTAGAGACCAAGAAGGATTCCACTTATGAGCATAAAAACTTCTCTTTCAAAATCCCTCAAGATTCATGCTTACTTTTGGGGTCTCCAGAGTTTGTTTCACCTATGACCACGTGCTATTGCAAGGATCCCAACCACCTCCTGATCCTCATTTCCAAACTTTTTAGGAGAGTGGTTGTGGATGCTTTTGTTTACCATAAATATTGCAAATCTTGTAGTTGCACTAGGGTACTAGCCTTGCAGCTTAAAAGATAATGCTAAGTGCTTGATGGTGAAGCTAGGAACTTCACCACCATTGATAGCTGCAAGATGAAGTTACCGCGGTCAAGCTTATGACCATAAACTAAGCACTACCGGGAGATACCCCGGATTATCATAAAAAAATAATATATATAATGAACAAGTAAAAACAACTTCTTTTTCTTAATAAAAAGCAAGAACTTGTTGTCAGGATTGTATGCACCTTCGGGTATTCTTGTTTGCTAACCCTTTCAGGTCAAGATCAAGAAGAACAGAGGACATACGATGCCTAATAACATGAGAGCTGCATCAACTACATACGTTGATATTTGGTGATGGAACACACTCAAAAGGAGACCCCAATCCTACACACCTGACTTTTACACGAAAGTCCAAGTGTGGGGGAGGATGGTGAGAGTCCCGAGTTCCATACATACCAAAGACCATCCTACTAAAAAAGAGGGGAGATGATGATGTTGGCTCTACCTTGCTATAAAATATATATATTATGAAAAAAATAAAGAAAAAAAAGAAAAAAGAGAGAGAGAGAGAAAGAAGGAAGATTCTCCTCTCCGAAAGCCCTTGCTTACCACCACAATCATGCTAGCTGAGAGGAACAACCCTTTTCATTTTTACATATATATATTATTTATAATGCAATTAAAACTACTTAATAGGCACCAAACAAGTTAAATCCATAACTAAATGATACATGCACAATAAATCATGAAATTTTAACCAAGCATCACACATAATACAGAGAGTCTACCATTAATATTTCACATCATTTGGAGCACTAAAACTCCAGATATGAAATTCACAAGCAAGATAAACATATTTTTCTTATTAAACAAGATTTAACTAAAACTCTATAAAAACAGTAAACAACATATAGGTTAAATATTTTTATTAGCTAGATAATGACATTAGAAGATCAACAAAACTGGTTTCACCATTTTTGGACTTATAAAACTCAAAATATGGATCTGGCCAATTAACTAGCTTTTCTAAACCACTTTTCAAGATTAATTAACACAGCACAAAAACATGCATGAAACATGGCATGCACTAGATCTAACATGTAGAGAATTTCACCACAAGTCTAACAAAACAAGTTTCGCTATTTTTAGAGCTCCCAAACATGAGATATGAATTTCTAAAGAAATGCAAAAATCTGTAAATTTGGGTCACAAATGCATCCACTCCATTGGTCACTGGGGTCCACACGTCATTGACAGAAACACCTTCTTCTTCGTTGATTCAAACTGAAGCAGAGGCAGTGGCAGCGGACATTGGCCGGCGGCGAGCTAGGGCCGGCTAACTGGCGGCGGCAGCAGCCAGCAGCAGCTGAAGGTGGCCGGCTGGGGAGGGTCGCCCGGCCTTTGCCGTGGCCGCACCTGGCCTTGGCTCGGCTGGCTGCGGTCAGCAGCAGTCCGGCCGCGGCAGCAGGTTGCACCGGCGGCCAGCAGAGGAGGGGCCGGCCGGCGAGCGGCCGGCTGGCCTCTTGCCAGCGGCAGGTAGCGGCACAGGGCGGTGGCAAGGCTGGAGCGGCGGCAGTGGAGCTGGGGCGGCTGGGAGGGAGCTCGGTCGACGGGCTTCAGTCGCCGGCCATGGGGCAGACAGAGAGATGGGAGAGCGAGAGGGAGAAAAGGAATGGAGGGTGAGAGGGAATAGAGCAGGGTGCTCGGCCTCCACATGGGGCGCGTGGGGCGACGCGTGGGCACGGTGTGGAGGCGACGACGAGGCATGGCGGCCCCAGTGGGTGTCGGCCACGACGTGTTCCCTGATGGCAATTTCAGTCTCCCAGTCCGACTGAAACCTTCATGTTCCGCTCAAATTCCTCGCGAAACCGAGCAACAAACAGCCAAGGGCCCTTACTATGGATTGGAGATCTACACGTGCTTAACAACTTTGATTAAAGGCTCACAGCAAGATCTTCCATGGTTCAGGAGATTCACAGCTCCAATGTAGGGTAGACGAAACTAGATTTCAAAGTTCAGAACTTCAGTTGAATATAACCGAAATCAATGAAACTTGTCATTTTGGAGAACAGCTTTGCAGAATCAAATGAGCTCCAAATCTATTGAAACTTGTTTCGTTGTTTCCTTCGCAAATGGTACTTCAACTCATATTAAGGAATCAAGTTGGGTTACCACATGAATTTGGAAGATATAAATTCGCAAACATAACACTTCAATGCTGTCAATCTAGGACTTAGGCAAATCCTGAGCTTGACAAAACAACATCACATCCAATGTTGAACCCACTGTTTAAGCTACTTAGGTGCTGATTTGGCTCTTGGTCCAAAAACAAAATTTGTTCTTCACAAGATGAACTACAACTTTTATTTAGGTTCCACTGCCATGGAAACAATCTAAGCTACAGTTCAACTCAAGTCAAAGTAGCATCGCGAATATTCTTGAACTAGGGTTTCCGATCGATTGAGGCACTTTCTTGACCTCGGCTCAACATGAACTCTTCATGACTTTTGTTATAGAGTTCATCTAGAGTCATTTGGGCAAGTTTTCAAGGTTTGGTTGATGGTCTATAATTCCATTCTCTTAATGGTGCAATTCCAACACTCGGTAAAGTCATTGAAACAAAGACATGACTTATCATTTCATGTGACTTTTTGATTCCAAACTTCGCGAAACTTTTCCAGCAGTTAAAGTAGATGGAAATTGATGTGGGACATATGAAGGATCATGTTTTGCATTTCTCAAAGATGTCCCTTATAACGGGTCCCATATTAGGCACATGGTTTCACTTGGTGACAAAGTTGAAGTTGGGCTTACTTTCATAACATTGATCTCCACTCAATTGCAAAACCATGAACTAGGATCCATATTCATCACTTGTTATACCTTACTTAGGTCCAAACTCAATGTATAAACTGTGCCTAGCTGGTGACTAACACCTGGGGTGTTACAAGCACGGCCCTAGCAATCCCACAACATTCAAAGATGAACCTTGATGGACTTTTGAAGCTTGTTGGTCAAGACTAGCGGCATTTTTCCCAAAAGGGTTTCCGCAAGGAATTCTGACATGGTATTAGTCTCGACCATGGGGTTGTGTAGGGTTTCTATGACAGTTCCCCTTAATGAACAAGACATGTCGTGGAAGGTGAAAGAATCTGAATTGCTTCGAAAGAACGTTTCACTTCCATTAACCATTCCTTTGACGGTTCAGCTCTAGGGGAAGCTTTCTCCTAAGGAAGTGTAAGCTTTTCGTGCCTAAAGAGTTTCGAGGTATTGCCATAATCCTTGAAATGGTAGGTAACTCCGAAGGATGAATTACTCTTTCCTTCGGTGTTCGTGGTTCGGGTGAGGGCTCATAAATCGAATCTAAGGATGCTACGTGTTTGGATTCGACTGTTGGGGACTCCTCAACACTCGACATGACTTTGGCCTGGAGGGTTCTAGTTTTCATGACGGAGGAAGTGCTTCTTTTTAGGAAATTTTCAAGGAATTTCACTTGTTCCGTCATGGATTTGTGTGTAAACCGGCCTCCTGTAGTCACGTCTAGGCATAGGTCAGCATCTATGTCAAGACCCGAACAAAAGAGACGCAACAAAACGCCATCGGGTAATGACATGTCTGGGCTGGAGTGTATTAACACTAAAAACCTAGCCCAAGCTGCACCTATGGACTCCTTGTACTGCTCGAAATCGAGGATCGCCCTTGGTAGAGAGATGATACGGGATATAGGAAAGAATGCAAGATGAAACTTGTCTTTAAGTTCTTCCCAATCCCCATCCGTACTCTCTACGGCTTGAGTGTAGCATTGCTTCGCCTTTCCCATGAGAGAAAAGGGAAACAATTCCCACCTTAGTATTTCTTGTGTCACGCCAGAGATGCTTAGGCACGAACACATTTCCTCAAAATCTCGCAGGTGATGGCAAGAATTTTCATTGTCATTCCCTGAGAAGGGTTGTGCTCGAACCATAGCTTTTAAACTAGGGTGGAGTTTATAGCCAGATAATAACGGTTAGGTTTTGAAGGTGGCTCAGGGAACTCCCCCTTTAAAGCGGAAGGGTTTGCAAAAGATGTTGGCTTCATGGTGACAAAGATAAAAGAAATAACTATTTTGTTTTTGTCAAAAGAAAGGGTAAATGATACACGGGTGGACTTGGTTCGGAGATAACTACGACAACTGTTCCCCGACAACAGCGCCAGAAATGCTTGTTGGTATTTCTTAACGTATGCAGAAAGATTCCGCAAGCGCACGGAACTACCGCTATAGCACTTCACCTAGAGTATTCAAGGTATCGTAATCCTCAGGGAACGAATGACTTAATTATTCCTAACGAGTTCTCCCTATTGATTAGAAGATTTAATATTAAGTAACAAGTTTTATCTCTAAACAAAGTATTTAATCTAATTGACTTTAGTTACAATTTACTTGCTTCAAGCTCTGGCTTAGACCTGGTCTGCCAAGTCCCTCCAGTGTAAAGCTCTACTCCGTAACCGGACGTGGGGGAATACAAGGGATGAACAGGGGTGTCACCACCTACCCCTCTACCGTGGATTACGCAGCAAACGAAGGTAATCTCTAGCCTAGACACCACGTCTATGCTATTAATTACTACTCTAGTAGTGCGCCGGGTCTCCCCTACCTACTAGAATATCTGCTACTAGAACAGACGACGAACCCACAAGTAAATAATAACTAGAATCAAATGAATCAAACACTTGAAATAAAGATAAACACGAACCTTGTTCTCCAACTAGAACTCGAATCGTAGAGGTACAAGTAGAAGAAGCCGACAAGTCCGGCGATCCTTCTTGAAGATGAACTAGAACTAGAACTAGAACTAGAACTAGAACTAGAACTCTTGAAGAGGTAATCGATCTCCGGTACTACTTGAACTCTTCCCTCTCTTGCTACTAATCTAATGATACAATATGGAGTTTTACATCTTCTAATCTTCAGATGTTCTAATCTATCTTATTCATGCCCATGTGAGAAGGATTTCAAGTCTTTAAATAGTCGTGCCAAGGCGGTGAGGAAGCGTATACCCCATGTAACCAACCTTAGGAACCATCAATGAACCGCCATGAGAAAGTCTGTCACCAGAGGCGGTGCCAGGGGGGCGGCCGCACCAGGGGGTCGGCCGACCCTCTGGTGGGTCCTCTCACCACCGACTTTGTCTGGTGGGTTCTTGGATGGGCCTGGGCTTCTTCCATGTCGGTTATTCAACTTGGATCAAGTACGAAATTGCCTTCTCTTGATTTCTCCACATTTATGTTGGGCCAGGAAGATGAAATTGATTATTTTGAGCCCAACTTTATATGTTTTTCCATTATTCTTGCACAAGATACATAATACACCAAAACTAGTGGAAATAGTTAGTATAAACACCTATCACTATGGTTTGGTGATCACTTTTATTAATTTTTAGACAAATATTAATCATTAGTAACCGCCAACAACGGATACTCCATGGAATTACTCAGTGCTCTGCCTAAGTGTTTTGGCCATGCATTTGCATTGATGGAACCTTCTGTCAAGACTGACGGACGGTCTGTGAGATGGTGGATAGTGCTGAGATATTGCACCTCGAATTTGTGATCTTCATCTATAGGTCTTGCATGTTCAATCCATTGCTAGTGTGAGTTACTAAGGTGCTTAAAAGTCCATCTAACATGGTGCATGTGTTTAGAGTGCAAAAAGTGAAAGGTTTCTATTGTTTGGGCTACCGT
>JAHUYU010003235.1:0-17970 GCA_030439765.1 Tripidium arundinaceum | reverse complement strand
GGCCCATATGACATTCCTGCTGTCATATACACAGAACTCTTAGTTTTTAGAATTTGAGGCAGGGTAGCGTTTTTGGCCTAGCAAAGTGTTGGAACAGCAAGATCCCTCAACATGGAAAGATTTCTGTGATACTGTTGACAGCACTGTTTAAATACAGCTCATGACTGTTACATCTCCTGTTAGGTACTGTTCCTGCACTGTTACATCCCGTACCAAACTCTGTTCACGAACTGTTTGACCAATGCTTCGTGCGGTTTCTATTTTTTACTGTTCATGCACAAAGACAATTAACAACTTAATTACAATTATTTCTATAGTCAAATATATGCTATGATACAAAGACAAATAACAAATCATAAAAGTAACAATTTACTTGTACTAGTTGCTAGTACAAGAATATTGCTTGAAATTATTTAAAATTCAGGCACCTAAAATATAGGAGAAGTGGATATCACGTGGGCTAGGCATTTCATAAAAAACTAGTAATTGTCATATGGGTCAGCACAAGCACTACAATGTCAAACTTTAAACGCTGTCATATATGCCGCAATCTTTTCCAGACCCTCCGTTCATAAAAGAATGCAGTTATAGGATACGTGCCAGTCAAATTAATTCAAGTTTGGCCAAGTTTATAATAAATTGTATTAGTATCTATGTCTCCAAATAAATTTATTATAAAAATATATTCTATAACTAATCTAATGATATTTATTTTGTATCATAAATGTTAGTACTTTTTTATATAAATTTAGTCAAAGTTTAAATTAGTTGACTTCTCGAAAAGCGAGAATTGTATTTTTTTGGACGGAGGGAGTACTATAAAAGCTGAGGTATACACGTTTGATATCATTGTCAGGGCATGTACCCCGTGTACCTCAAGGCAAGGCCTACGGAGTGGTCCAGGCAGCCCAGCAGGCCACGGCCCAGCAACAGCGGCCTGCCTTGACCACCTTTGCACCGGGCCAAACGGCACATGGCCCAGCCCGACCTCCTCTCCCTTCCACCGTACGACTCACAGCCGACCCGACCTCCTCCGATCTTGACCACTCGGGAAGGTCAAGGAGTGGTTGGGGCTATAAAGTGCATCTGCTCCGACAGGACAAGCATGCACAGCGCACTCCTCCACGACAGGAAAGGACGACCACCCCTTGCACTACGGGGTCCTGGGGTGGAGCGCCACCCTTCGGACCGCCTGCATGGACAAGATCACTCCATGACTCCGAAACGTCAGCGACAACTCAGCACCATCCCCGTTCAGTCCAGCCTTACAGAAGGGCGTACGGATCCACCCACTAAGGGCATGGGTCACACGACCGGAGGACAGTCCTTTCAGGTTGTCCAAGCCACAGAGGACCTCGACCCGACTCCTTGAGGTCAGGGTCAACATCGCCACAGTTGAGAGGGTTAATCGTCAACCTGGGACGGTCACCTACCCCTGCGCTGTCGCCACGACGCCTTCCGGGATAACGGGAGCCAGGACGGAGGCCACGTCATGCCCACACCACGCAGGACGATTAACGAGCAACCACCATTCCAACAGTGCTGCCATGGCGCACCATGCGTGACGTGGGGAATAAGACCCCGCGGCTGTGCTAGGACATACAAACAGGAGCGGAGACAAGACGCAAGGGACCCACCAACTGAACTCGATGATTTCCCTCCTCCCCCCTCGGGCTCCCGACCACTCAGGTCGGGGGAACCCATCCCTTTCTATTGCAAACTGGCCCCCAAGACTATATAAGGGGAGCCAGGCCTCCATTCCTGAGAGATCGATTTCCCCTGCCTCGAACCTTTAGCTTACGAACCCCCCGTTGTAAGCTTCCAAAGCACTTGAACCGAGGAACACGAACTCGCTATCCTCCAAGACTGGACATAGGGCTTTGTCCCAAACAGTATAATTTCCTTGTGTCTCGAGTGCCACCATCGACTCCCTAGAGCAGCGCGGCAACAAATTTACTGGTCGGTTCACCAAACACCGACAATTGGCGTGCCAGATAGGGGAAAAGTTGCACACTCTCGTTGGTAAGAAGGGAATCGATGGCACCCTGCACCTACGTCGGACTCGCTCTCGATGCGGCCCCCGGTGGCCGCATCGGCTTCGGGAGCCTCGAGTTCGTCGACGGTCGGCGGAGATCGGCCCGCGCCCATCTTTGATCTCCGCCCCGGCCAGGCTCTCCGCTTTGGAGACTTGGACTTTATGGTTGACCACATGGGTCAGCTCACCTCCGCGATGGGGCCATGCCCCCACCACAGATTCTGCCGCTAGACCCCGCGCCTCTCGGCTGCGGTCCTACGATTGTCGATTCGGGTGCGCTAGCGCACCAAATCAAAGCCCACCTCGGGCCTAATCCCGAACCAGAGCAGAGCCGACGAAGCTTTTATGCGCTAACCAATGCCTTGTCCCAGATCCCGGGAGGCGAGCCCATGCCCCCAAAGACCAAATTCTAGGACCCCAGTGTTGCACTGCCTTACGGCCTAAGAAACGCCGCAGAGCTCTTCGGGCTGGAGCTGGCGGCGCGCGCGTGCCCCCGCCAGCTTCTGGCACCTCCGAGTTTGTAGGGATGGTGGACCGCATCCCAAATCTTTTTACGACCTCCTACTGTCGTCCCCAAGCACTGCGGGCTCCGAGTCCGACTCCGAGTCTGACTCCGAGGGGAGTAGCCATCCCTCCCGACAGTGCAACATGTTGCATGTCGCGGGGAATGGGGCCGCAGTAGGGGAGGGAGAGGACGACATGCCCCCAATCCAGTGGACCCTGGAGGAACACGAGGCGAACGACCGGGAAAGGCAGGTGCAGGCCAAAGCTCGCGAGGACAGTCTGGTGAACGGATGCCGCAACGAGGAGTGCCATAGTGTGCCGCATCCCGGTGTGACTGGCGCACGAGCCAGGGCTCACCACGTTTACAGCCGAATCTAGCAAGGCGAGGGGGGAACGCCGGTTTTCCCCTAAGCTAGTTAGAATGTCGCTGCAGTGGCAATGATTATGCGTCGCTGCAGCGACAATGATTATGTGCATGGTGCCTGAGCCGGTGGACGACGAGGGCAGGCGCATCCACAGGGAGCTCCGGGACCTACTAGAGGTCACAGCCGTGCAGCAGGCACAGAGCTCGGTGGACTGGCAGCGGTCCGAGGCCAGCGGTAGGCCTGGCTCATGCGGCCGCGGTGCCCCCAACGGGAACCACGGGGAGGCCAGGGCTCGATCCGCCAGAAATGGAGTAGGACGCAGACGCCCGGTGTGCAACCGATTTGGCGGCAATCGCAACGCTTGCGCGGCCCCCGAGGCTCGGCATCATGAGCTCGGCGCGGGAGATCGCAATTGGCCTTGTGGCCCCGTTGGCGATACCTGCGGCCACGAGCGTTGTCGGCTCGATCTAGACGCTCGATGCGGTCCAAGCCAGGACCCCTGTGGGCCGCAAGCATTTGAGGAAGGAGTTCGGCGAGCACCCTTCCCGCCGCGGTTCCACGCGCCACCTAACATTGTCAAATACTCCGGGGACTCCAACCCCGGCGTAATGGCTCGAGGACTTCCGTCTTGCATGCTGCGCTGGCGGAGCGAGCGATGATAACTTCATCATCCAATACTTACCCCTCTATCTCGCAGAGAGCGCGCGAGCCTGGATCGAGCATCTCCCAGCAAACTACATCGGTTCATGGGCGAACCTTGAGCGCATCTTTGTGGGAAACTTCCAGGCACCTACGTGCGCCCTGGCAACTCCTAGGACCTCAAGAACTGCAAACAGAAGGCCAGGGAGACACTCCGAGATTACATCCACCGCTTCTCCAAGCAATGCAACGAGCTCCCCGACATCGTCGACACAGATGTAATCGGAGCATTTATCTCTGGAACCACCATTGAGCCCCTCATCCATGAACTTGGACGTAACAAGCTGTGGACCGACGCGGGAGTTACTCGACCTCGCAACCAGCCACGCCTCCGGCGAGGAGGCCGTCCGAGCCAACTTTGGCAGAGGCAAGGGCAAGGCTCTGGCTGAGCCTGCGGACGAGGCTAGGGACCGCACCCGCCGAGAAAGGGGCAAGAAGGATAGGAAGCGACGTGGCAGCGAGTTTGTCGCGGTAGCCGACAGAGCCCGATAGGCAAAAGACCGGCAGGAACGACCCTAGCAGCTTCAAAAAGCTGATAAAAGGGCCGTGCCCCAATCACGGCACCCCGTCAAGCACGCTTTCAAGGATTGCGACCTCATGAAGCGCTACCTCAAAAGCGAATACACGCTAGCCGACAAGGAGGAGCCGACGCAACCCGCTGGCGGTGAGGAGAAGGAGGACGCCTTCCCTCGACTCGAAAGGGTGCCTCATGATTTTTGGCGGGCCGGTAGCCTGCGAATCTAGGTGCAGACGGAAGCTCACGACCAGAGAGATCAACGCGACCGTCTCCATGCGGGAGGCCACGCCTACCTACTTAAAATGGTCGGAAGTTGCGATCACATTCTATAGGACAGACCACCCCGACCACATCCCTTAGCCAGGCCGGTTCCCTCTTGTTGTTGACCCCATCGTCGGCAGCACGCCCTAACCAAGGTGCTCATGGACGGTGGAAGCGGTCTGAACCTTCTCTACGCCAAAACCTACGATGCCATGGGCCTATCATGAGAAACGATACGGCCGACCAGCGCCCCATTCCACGGAGTCGTGCCAGGGATCCAGGCCGTACCACTCCGGGCAGGTCGACTTGCCCGTAACATTCAGGGTCGCACCAACTTCCACACATAAGTGCTTACCTTTGAGATAGCAGACTTCCCAGGGGCATACCACGCGATACTAGGCCGGCCATGCTACGCCAAGTTCATGGACATCCCCAATTATACGTACCTCAAGCTCAAAATCCCAGGTCTCGCATCCTGTGGTTGAGTCAACCACCTAATCGATACGTGGCAAGGGATACGGCACCTTCGAGCACGCCTTGTTTAGATTTGTGTAATCGACACACATACACCATGTCCCTTTTTCTTTTTCACAAGAACGGGGTTGGCTATCCACTCGGGGTGGAACACCTCTTTGATGACTCGGCTGCCAGGAGCCGAGCGATCTCCTCTCCGATGGCCTTTCGCTTCTCGTCGTCGAAACGACGCAGGCGCTGCTTTACTGGTTTGGCCTCAGGCAGAATATCCAAACTGTGCTCGGCGATTTCCCTTGGGATTCCCGGCATGTCAGAGGCCCTCCATGCAAAGATGTCCAGATTCTCGAGCAGGAAATCGACGAGCGCACGTTCCTATTGCTTGGGGAGGCCATAGCCGATCCGTATCATCTTGCTGGCATCCTCCAGATCGACCGGAATTGCCTTGGTGTCCTCAGTGGGCTTGAAGGTTCCCGTTGCTTCCTTGCGCTTGTTTCGGGTGTGTCGTCAACTATGGCGGCCTGGATGTCCCTAAGCTCGGGGACCTGGCACGCCGCTGTTGCGATGTCACAGTTTTCCCGCTCGCAAAGGTGCGCCTGGTGGACGTCACCGCCCACGGTAATGATGCTGTGCGGCCCTGGGATTTTGAGCTTGAGGTACGTATAATTGGGGATGTCCATGAACTTGGCGTAGCATGGCCGGCCTAGTATCGCGTGGTATGCCCCTGGGAAGTCTGCTATCTCAAAGGTAAGCACTTATGTGTGGAAGTTGGTGCGACCCTGAATGTTACGGGCAAGTCGACCTGCCCGAGTGGTACGGCCTGGATCCCTGCACGACTCCGTGGAATGGGGCGCTGGTCGGCCGTATCGTTTCTCATGATAGGCCCATGGCATCGTAGGTTTTGGCGTAGAGAAGGTTCAGACCGCTTCCACCGTCCATGAGCACCTTGGTTAGGGCGTGCTGCCGACGATGGGGTCAACAACAAGAGGGAACCGGCCTGGCTAAGGGATGTGGTCGGGGTGGTCTGTCCTATAGAATGTGATCGCAACTTCCGACCATTTTAAGTAGGTAGGCGTGGCCTCCCGCATGGAGACGGTCGCGTTGATCTCTCTGGTCGTGAGCTTCCGTCTGCACCTAGATTCGCAGGCTACCGGCCCGCCAAAAATCATGAGGCACCCTTTCGAGTCGAGGAAGGCGTCCTCCTTCTCCTCACCGCCAGCGGGTTGCGTCGGCTCCTCCTTGTCGGCTAGCGTGTATTCGCTTTTGAGGTAGCGCTTCATGAGGTCGCAATCCTTGAAAGCGTGCTTGACGGGTGCCGTGATTGGGGGCACGGCCCTTTTATCAGCTTTTTGAAGCTGCTAGGGTCGTTCCTGCCGGTCTTTTGCCTATCGGCTCTGTCGGCTACCGCGACAAACTCGCTGCCACGTCGCTTCCTATCCTTCTTGCCCCTTTCTCGGCGGGTGCGGTCCCTAGCCTCGTCCGCAGGCTCAGCCAGAGCCTTGCCCTTGCCTCTGCCAAAGTTGGCTCGGACGGCCTCCTCGCCGGAGGCGTGGCTGGTTGCGAGGTCGAGTAACTCCCGCGTCGTCCACAGCTTGTTACGTCCAAGTTCATGGATGAGGGGCTCAATGGTGTTCCAGAGATAAATGCTCCGATTACATCTGTGTCGACGATGTCGGGGAGCTCGTTGCATTGCTTGGAGAAGCGGTGGATGTAATCTCGGAGTGTCTCCCTGGCCTTCTGTTTGCAGTTCTTGAGGTCCTAGGAGTTGCCAGGGCGCACGTAGGTGCCTTGGAAGTTTCCCACAAAGATGCGCTCAAGGTTCGCCCATGAACCGATGTAGTTTTGCTGGGAGATGCTCGATCCAGGCTCGCGCGCTCTCTGCGAGATAGAGGGGTAAGTATTGGATGATGAAGTTATCATCGCTCGCTCCGCCAGCGCAGCATGCAAGACGGAAGTCCTCGAGCCATACGCCGGGGTTGGAGTCCCCGGAGTATTTGACAATGTTAGGTGGCGCGTGGAACCGCGGCGGGAAGGGTGCTCGCCGAACTCCTTCCTCAAATGCTTGCGGCCCACAGGGGTCCTGGCTTGGACCGCATCGAGCGTCTAGATCGAGCCGACAACGCTCGTGGCCGCAGGTATCGCCAACGGGGGCCACAAGGCCAATTGCGATCTCCCGCGCCGAGCTCATGATGCCGAGCCTCGGGGGCCGCGCAAGCGTTGCGATTGCCGCCAAATCGGTTGCACACCGGGCGTCTGCGTCCTACTCCATTTCTGGCGGATCGAGCCCTGGCCTCCCCGTGGTTCCCGTTGGGGGCACCGCGGCCGCATGAGCCAGGCCTACCGCTGGCCTCGGACCGCTGCCAGTCCACCGAGCTCTGTGCCTGCTGCACGGCTGTGACCTCTAGTAGGTCCCGGAGCTCCCTGTGGATGCGCCTGCCCTCGTCGTCCACCGGCTCAGGGGCACCATGCACATAATCATTGTCGCTGCAGCGACGCATAATCATTGCCACTGCAGCGACATTCTAACTAGCTTAGGGGAAAACCGGCGTTCCCCCCTCGCCTTGCTAGATTCGGCTGTAAACGTGGTGAGCCCTGGCTCGTGCGCCAGTCACACCGGATGCGGCACACTATGGCACTCCTCGTTGCGGCATCCGTTCACCAGACTGTCCTCGCGAGCTTTGGCCTGCACCTGCCTTTCCCGGTCGTTCGCCTCGTGTTCCTCCAGGGTCCACTGGATTGGGGGCATGTCGTCCTCTCCCTCCCCTACTGCGGCCCCCATTCCCCGCGACATGCAACATGTTGCACTGTCGGGAGGGATGGCTACTCCCCTCGGAGTCAGACTCGGAGTCGGACTCGGAGCCCGCAGTGCTTGGGGACGACAGTAGGAGGTCGTAAAAAGATTTGGGGATGCGGTCCACCATCCCTACAAACTCGGAGGTGCCAGAAGCTGGCGGGGGCACGCGCGCGCCGCCAGCTCCAGCCCGAAGAGCTCTGCGGCGTTTCTTAGGCCGTAAGGCAGTGCAACACTGGGGTCCTAGAATTTGGTCTTTGGGGGCATGGGCTCGCCTCCCGGGATCTGGGACAAGGCATTGGTTAGCGCATAAAAGCTTCGTCGGCTCTGCTCTGGTTCGGGATTAGGCCCGAGGTGGGCTTTGATTTGGTGCGCTAGCGCACCCGAATCGACAATCGTAGGACCGCAGCCGAGAGGCGCGGGGTCTAGCGGCAGAATCTGTGGTGGGGGCATGGCCCCATCGCGGAGGTGAGCTGACCCATGTGGTCAACCATAAAGTCCAAGTCTCCAAAGCGGAGAGCCTGGCCGGGGCGGAGATCAAAGATGGGCGCGGGCCGATCTCCGCCGACGTCGACGAACTCGAGGCTCCCGAAGCCGATGCGGCCACCGGGGGCCGCATCGAGAGCGAGTCCGACGTAGGTGCAGGGTGCCATCGATTCCCTTCTTACCAACGAGAGTGTGCAACTTTTCCCCTATCTGGCACGCCAATTGTCGGTGTTTGGTGAACCGACCAGTAAATTTGTTGCCGCGCTGCTCTAGGGAGTCGATGGTGGCACTCGAGACACAAGGAAATTATACTGGTTTGGGACAAAGCCCTATGTCCAGTCTTGGAGGATAGCGAGTTCGTGTTCCTCGGTTCAAGTGCTTTGGAAGCTTACAACGGGGGTTCGTAAGCTAAAGGTTCGAGGCAGGGGAAATCGATCTCTCAGGAATGGAGGCCTGGCTCCCCTTATATAGTCTTGGGGGCCAGTTTGCAATAGAAAGGGATGGGTTCCCCCGACCTGAGTGGTCGGGAGCCCGAGGGGGAGGAGGGAAATCATCGAGTTCAGTTGGTGGGTCCCTTGCGTCTTGTCTCCGCTCCTGTTTGTATGTCCTAGCACAGCCGCGGGGTCTTATTCCCCACGTCACGGCATGGTGCGCCATGGCAGCACTGTTGGAATGGTGGTTGCTCGTTAATCGTCCTGCGTGGTGTGGGCATGACGTGGCCTCCGTCCTGGCTCCCGTTATCCCGGAAGGCGTCGTGGCGACAGCGCAGGGGTAGGTGACCGTCCCAGGTTGACGATTAACCCTCTCAACTGTGGCGATGTTGACCCTGACCTCAAGGAGTCGGGTCGAGGTCCTCTGTGGCTTGGACAACCTGAAAGGACTGTCCTCCGGTCGTGTGACCCATGCCCTTAGTGGGTGGATCCGTACGCCCTTCTGTAAGGCTGGACTGAACGGGGATGGTGCTGAGTTGTCGCTGACGTTTCGGAGTCATGGAGTGATCTTGTCCATGCAGGCGGTCCGAAGGGTGGCGCTCCACCCCAGGACCCCGTAGTGCAAGGGGTGGTCGTCCTTTCCTGTCGTGGAGGAGTGCGCTGTGCATGCTTGTCCTGTCGGAGCAGATGCACTTTATAGCCCCAACCACTCCTTGACCTTCCCGAGTGGTCAAGATCGGAGGAGGTCGGGTCGGCTGTGAGTCGTACGGTGGAAGGGAGAGGAGGTCGGGCTGGGCCATGTGCCGTTTGGCCCGGTGCAAAGGTGGTCAAGGCAGGCCGCTGTTGCTGGGCCGTGGCCTGCTGGGCTGCCTGGACCACTCCGTAGGCCTTGCCTTGAGGTACACGGGGTACATGCCCTGACAATGATATCAACGTGTATACCTCAGCTTTTATAGTACTCCCTCCGTCCAAAAAAATACAATTCTCGCTTTCGAGAAGTCAACTAATTTAAACTTTGACTAAATTTATATAAAAAAGTACTAACATTTATGATACAAAATAAATATCATTAGATTAGTTATAGAATATATTTTTATAATAAATTTATTTGGAGACATAGATACTAATACAATTTATTATAAACTTGGCCAAACTTGAATTAATTTGACTGGCACGTATCCTATAACTGCATTCTTTTATGAACGGAGGGTCTGGAAAAGATTGCGGCATATATGACAGCGTTTAAAGTTTGACATTGTAGTGCTTGTGCTGACCCATATGACAATTACTAGTTTTTTATGAAATGCCTAGCCCACGTGATATCCACTTCTCCTATATTTTAGGTGCCTGAATTTTAAAATAATTTCAAGCAATATTCTTGTACTAGCAACTAGTACAAGTAAATTGTTACTTTTATGATTTGTTATTTGTCTTTGTATCATAGCATATATTTGACTATAGAAATAATTGTAATTAAGTTGTTAATTGTCTTTGTGCATGAACAGTAAAAAATAGAAACCGCACGAAGCATTGGTCAAACAGTTCGTGAACAGAGTTTGGTACGGATGTAACAGTGCAGGAACAGTACCTAACAGGAGATGTAACAGTCCATGAGCTGTATTTAAACAGTGCTGTCAACAGTATCACAGAAATCTTTCCATGTTGAGGGATCTTGCTGTTCCAACACTTTGCTAGGCCAAAAAACGCTACCCTGCCTCAAATTCTAAAAACTAAGAGTTCTGTGTATATGACAGCAGGAATGTCATATGGGCTCTAGGTAGTTTCGCGGTCTCTACTATTTTCTTCATTTTAAATTGTAAAATGTTTTGGCTTTTTTAAATATATAGTTTTTGCTATGCATTTTAATATACACTCAGTAAAATAATATATCTAAAGAAAAGCTAAAATGTCATATAATTTTAAAACAGAGGGAGTAGTATTTTTTTATATAAACGTCTTATATAGTTCGATGCATAGCTTATAATTTGTTCTTATGAATCTAATTATAGGTAAAAAAAACAATACATACGTATATATGAGCATGTGGGTGCGCAAAAATAACATACGCCTCTACCATGTGCGGGAGTGGATTGTTAACGGATGTTACGATACGCCCATGTGATTAGTCCTTGTGTGCATATAATAACTTGTGCTGAAAAGAAAAACAATTAGCACTCCCTAAATTGAAGCTCCCCAAACAGTCGTCTCGGCGCAGTGAGTAGTGACTGGCAAGCAAACGCTGTGCCCTACTCCTAGACGCTGATGTGCACTGTACCTGTAATAATGCTCGGCGCCCTGGGCGACCGGCTAGCGTCGCGACGTGCCGACGTGAGCCGACAGTGAGATAGGATGATTCTGAAGAATACAAACCCAAGAAGGCTCGGTGTGTGGCCCAGATGACGACCTGGAGGATGTGCGCCACTCCTGGTCCTCCAACTGCGTGGCTTTATCTGAGGAGCATGCAGTGCAGGTCGTGAATCGGTTTTTGGCAGGAACTACTTGGGCGAAAGCAACTGCCCTTGGAAAAGCGTTGGAGAATGGAGGCAGCGGTCCGTGTCTCCCACCCACTGATTGGGGCTGCTCTCGTCATGCGTTTCATATCGTCAGCCTCTGTTCAGTCCAGTGGCGTGTCCCTCACTTCTGTCCTCAAACTTTATTTCAACTCATATTACTACGCGTGCGGCGTCCATAGCTATGGGATGGTGAGATAAAGGTCTGTTTGGATCATGCTGTCACCGCACCGCACCTAACTATGGCCACGCGTAAGCTACGGCGAGCAAAACGGCCCCTGCACTTTAGGTGAGCATAGGCGCAAAAATGAACTAAACTAGTAGGCTAGGCTGCGGCGTGCCGCAAATCTGAAAAACTTGGGCGTGGAAATTGCGGCGCGGTGCGGCAGGTTGCGGAAGCCAACCAAATGCGTCCAAATCTTAGTCGTTAAAACAGGATTGGACGCCCTAAATTTTACTTGCTATCGTGGACCCTCTTCCCGCACGCCAATTGCAGCTCATTTGTAGAGGTAAAAAATATAAATGTAAACAGTGCTGGAACATATTCCAGATAGCATTTTGTTTTTAGCTTCATAGTTCTTTTTAAAGGACACCATTTTAGTGACCTTTTTTTTCTTCAAACTTATGCCCTTGTACCGTTTCAAGCATTAATAAAGTAGTAGTTATATAAATAATTATATATGATATATGTAAACGTAATATTGGCTATAATTATATTTAAATTACATAAACTTAAACTTAATATAGTATATGATTTAACAAGTTCTTAAAATCGAACACCAAAGGAGTATGCAACTTGAGTTTTGGCCTATAGTGATGTTGGCCACAATGGCCGGCTTGGAGGCTAGTATGGGATGCAGACTCTTCTACCCCGGATATACCAACTAGTACTGGAATGGTATAGAGATGCTTGGCTTGTCCAACTTGGTTGATTATACTTGTATAGATATGGTGCCAATTTAGATCTCGTTTGGTATAGGTTTTTCTTCAGCTTCTTAAGTAGTTCAACACGCTTTTTTTTTACCAACGGATAAAATCTTACCGGCTCCTCATGTAGAGCTCCTAAAAAGGTGCTCTCACAAGGAGTGCGTCGCACGTGAAGCTGAAAAAATAAGTTTCTACTAGCTATTTGGACATTTTGTCCTCTTTGTCTCAACGATTCACGATAATACAAGAAGCTCAAACGTTTCATCAAAACAGCTTCAGCTTCACTAGTAGAGTTACTCATGAGGTCGAAAAAAAAACTGCCTCCACTATTGGAAGAGAGTTGTACCAAATGGGGCTTAATTTTAGACGACATATGCGGTAGAGACCGAGATCGAGATCGACGAGGTTAATTATAGCATCATCTCATCAGTTTAGCTTAGTTACCTTTGCATTTGAAGTGACCGTGCTTGGTGAGCAGGTCCATGTGGTAGTAGAGGTTGAAGATGAGCGCGGGCTCCGTCCAGAAGGACACGTACGGGACGCCCAGCTTCCGTGCCAGCGTGGCCGGCCACACGAAGAAGGTATCGATGACGAGGCACGTGGTGGCCGGGTCGACGACGACGCGGCGGAGGAGCTCCTCGACGTGGGCCGGGAGCACGTGCAGGACGCCCTCCATGAACTGGTCGTGGTTCAGGGAGCGGTCGAAGCCCAGCGGGAAGCCGTCGCTCACCAGCTCGTACCGCACGTCCAGCTCCTGGTCGTCCTCCGTCGTCGCTCCCTCGCGCACGGCGGCGAAGATGTCGCCGCCGGCGCCGATCTGGTGGTGCACGGACTCCGTGTTGACGAAGGTGACCGCGAACCCGCGCTCCGCCAGCCGCAGCGCCAGGTGCACCGCCGGGATGACGTGGCCCTGCAGCGGGTACGGCATCACCACGGCGTGCGGCATGGCGCGGCGGCCGCGGCCGCCGGTGGTGCCGTTCGCTGCCACGGCCTCTTGACCCATATATGGCGCGCGCTCTCGTTCTCTCTCTAGTGTGTGGTGCCTGTGAAGTATCAAGCAAAAATATGCAAGTTAAGGTAGCGGGATCAGCGGGCCGATATATAGGATGTACGTGAGGGTTGGTTGGTCGCGTTCGGCGTTCGCGCGCGCAGGTCCAGCGGCGGAGTGCAGAGAGGTCGGGGGTCTTAGGGAAGCGTCAAGGAGCGGTGGGACTCGGTGTTGGAGAGCGTCGTGTTGGCGCGCGATTGCATGCACAGTGCGCACGTACGTGTCGACGTGCGTGTCTCTCCAGACCGATTGGAATTAATGGGGTCCTCGTCGTCAGTGTCGTCATCGGATCCGGTTGGATGGTCTTGTTCGGCTGGTGGGTTTTTGGCTGATTTTGACTGATTTAATAGTATTTTTTAAAGAATAAGTTGAAATACATCTGATACGTCAGCTGAAAAAAACAAACTACAGGACCGATATCACGGCGGTTAACAGTACCGGCGATAGACCGATGCCGGTGGATTTTTGCACCAGCGCCATGGGATACCACTTTCAATGTTCAGAGACATATTTATCAGAGAGATGGATACAGTTGAGGCGTCTGCTCGATGGTGGATTCTAGCACTGGTATGCTTGCCTTTCAATTTAATTGGGGACATCTGCAACAATGTCGAGTAATCCATCCGTAAAAAAAAAAGTTATTCTCGTTTTTAAGAGAAGTAAGTAAATGAACCAAATTTGACCAAATACTCCCTGTATCTTAAAATAAAATATATCTCAGGAATTTTAGGACAGGTTATGGGATAAAACAAATAACGCATGCAACACTTCATTAACTGTAGAAAGATCTAGTATTCACTATATTTTGAACTTGATGATACGGTAGACACTAATGACAGATATACATGAGATTGGTTCTTTGGAGGGAATTAATTCACCTAGAATACCTTATAAATAAATTAGGATAATTTTTGAATGCTTCAATGCCTCAAATTTCGGTATGGAGGGCATACAAAATGTACTAATATCTATGGTGCATAATAAATATGATTAGATAAATTATGGAATATATTTTATAATAAATCTATTTAGAAGTACAAATATTGATAATATTTTTTATAAACCTAGTCAATTTTTTTAAATTGACTTAATCTAGAATTCTAGATCTAAAATGACAATTTTTTTTAAGATGGAGGGAGTAGTCAACCATATATAGAATATTATGGACAGGATTGGTATGCTGGTTCTAACCAACACTATAGCTCAAGAGATGCAGCTCCATGGTGATTGGTTGCTTGGACATGCAACAGGGCCTGGCTAGTAGAATGCATGAAGCACTGTCGAGCCTAGATCTGGGGGGAACGAGAATCATTTTTGTTTCTTATGGTGTCCTTTAAAAAGAACTATGAAGCTAAAAACAAAATGCTATCTGGAATATGTTCCAGCACTGTTTACATTTATATTTTTTACCTCTACAAATGAGCTGCAATTGGCGTGCGGGAAGAGGGTCCACGATAGCAAGTAAAATTTAGGGCGTCCAATCCTGTTTTAACGACTAAGATTTGGACGCATTTGGTTGGCTTCCGCAACCTGCCGCACCGCGCCGCAATTTCCACGCCCAAGTTTTTCAGATTTGCGGCACGCCGCAGCCTAGCCTACCTAGTTTAGTTCATTTTTGCGCCTATGCTCACCTAAAGTGCAGGGGCCGTTTTGCTCGCCGTAGCTTACGCGTGGCCATAGTTAGGTGCGGTGCGGTGACAGCATGATCCAAACAGACCTTTATCTCACCATCCCATAGCTATGGACGCCGCACGCGTAGTAATATGAGTTGAAATAAAGTTTGAGGACAGAAGTGAGGGACACGCCACTGGACTGAACAGAGGCTGACGATATGAAACGCATGACGAGAGCAGCCCCAATCAGTGGGTGGGAGACACGGACCGCTGCCTCCATTCTCCAACGCTTTTCCAAGGGCAGTTGCTTTCGCCCAAGTAGTTCCTGCCAAAAACCGATTCACGACCTGCACTGCATGCTCCTCAGATAAAGCCACGCAGTTGGAGGACCAGGAGTGGCGCACATCCTCCAGGTCGTCATCTGGGCCACACACCGAGCCTTCTTGGGTTTGTATTCTTCAGAATCATCCTATCTCACTGTCGGCTCACGTCGGCACGTCGCGACGCTAGCCGGTCGCCCAGGGCGCCGAGCATTATTACAGGTACAGTGCACATCAGCGTCTAGGAGTAGGGCACAGCGTTTGCTTGCCAGTCACTACTCACTGCGCCGAGACGACTGTTTGGGGAGCTTCAATTTAGGGAGTGCTAATTGTTTTTCTTTTCAGCACAAGTTATTATATGCACACAAGGACTAATCACATGGGCGTATCGTAACATCCGTTAACAATCCACTCCCGCACATGGTAGAGGCGTATGTTATTTTTGCGCACCCACATGCTCATATATACGTATGTATTGTTTTTTTTACCTATAATTAGATTCATAAGAACAAATTATAAGCTATGCATCGAACTATATAAGACGTTTATATAAAAAAATACTACTCCCTCTGTTTTAAAATTATATGACATTTTAGCTTTTCTTTAGATATATTATTTTACTGAGTGTATATTAAAATGCATAGCAAAAACTATATATTTAAAAAAGCCAAAACATTTTACAATTTAAAATGAAGAAAATAGTAGAGACCGCGAAACTACCTAGAGCCCATATGACATTCCTGCTGTCATATACACAGAACTCTTAGTTTTTAGAATTTGAGGCAGGGTAGCGTTTTTTGGCCTAGCAAAGTGTTGGAACAGCAAGATCCCTCAACATGGAAAGATTTCTGTGATACTGTTGACAGCACTGTTTAAATACAGCTCATGGACTGTTACATCTCCTGTTAGGTACTGTTCCTGCACTGTTACATCCCGTACCAAACTCTGTTCACGAACTGTTTGACCAATGCTTCGTGCGGTTTCTATTTTTTACTGTTCATGCACAAAGACAATTAACAACTTAATTACAATTATTTCTATAGTCAAATATATGCTATGATACAAAGACAAATAACAAATCATAAAAGTAACAATTTACTTGTACTAGTTGCTAGTACAAGAATATTGCTTGAAATTATTTTAAAATTCAGGCACCTAAAATATAGGAGAAGTGGATATCACGTGGGCTAGGCATTTCATAAAAAACTAGTAATTGTCATATGGGTCAGCACAAGCACTACAATGTCAAACTTTAAACGCTGTCATATATGCCGCAATCTTTTCCAGACCCTCCGTTCATAAAAGAATGCAGTTATAGGATACGTGCCAGTCAAATTAATTCAAGTTTGGCCAAGTTTATAATAAATTGTATTAGTATCTATGTCTCCAAATAAATTTATTATAAAAATATATTCTATAACTAATCTAATGATATTTATTTTGTATCATAAATGTTAGTACTTTTTTATATAAATTTAGTCAAAGTTTAAATTAGTTGACTTCTCGAAAAGCGAGAATTGTATTTTTTTGGACGGAGGGAGTACTATAAAAGCTGAGGTATACACGTTTGATATCATTGTCAGGGCATGTACCCCGTGTACCTCAAGGCAAGGCCTACGGAGTGGTCCAGGCAGCCCAGCAGGCCACGGCCCAGCAACAGCGGCCTGCCTTGACCACCTTTGCACCGGGCCAAACGGCACATGGCCCAGCCCGACCTCCTCTCCCTTCCACCGTACGACTCACAGCCGACCCGACCTCCTCCGATCTTGACCACTCGGGAAGGTCAAGGAGTGGTTGGGGCTATAAAGTGCATCTGCTCCGACAGGACAAGCATGCACAGCGCACTCCTCCACGACAGGAAAGGACGACCACCCCTTGCACTACGGGGTCCTGGGGTGGAGCGCCACCCTTCGGACCGCCTGCATGGACAAGATCACTCCATGACTCCGAAACGTCAGCGACAACTCAGCACCATCCCCGTTCAGTCCAGCCTTACAGAAGGGCGTACGGATCCACCCACTAAGGGCATGGGTCACACGACCGGAGGACAGTCCTTTCAGGTTGTCCAAGCCACAGAGGACCTCGACCCGACTCCTTGAGGTCAGGGTCAACATCGCCACAGTTGAGAGGGTTAATCGTCAACCTGGGACGGTCACCTACCCCTGCGCTGTCGCCACGACGCCTTCCGGGATAACGGGAGCCAGGACGGAGGCCACGTCATGCCCACACCACGCAGGACGATTAACGAGCAACCACCATTCCAACAGTGCTGCCAGGGCGCACGTAGGTGCCTTGGAAGTTTCCCACAAAGATGCGCTCAAGGTTCGCCCATGAACCGATGTAGTTTGCTGGGAGATGCTCGATCCAGGCTCGCGCGCTCTCTGCGAGATAGAGGGGTAAGTATTGGATGATGAAGTTATCATCGCTCGCTCCGCCAGCGCAGCATGCAAGACGGAAGTCCTCGAGCCATACGCCGGGGTTGGAGTCCCCGGAGTATTTGACAATGTTAGGTGGCGCGTGGAACCGCGGCGGGAAGGGTGCTCGCCGAACTCCTTCCTCAAATGCTTGCGGCCCACAGGGGTCCTGGCTTGGACCGCATCGAGCGTCTAGATCGAGCCGACAACGCTCGTGGCCGCAGGTATCGCCAACGGGGCCACAAGGCCAATTGCGATCTCCCGCGCCGAGCTCATGATGCCGAGCCTCGGGGGCCGCGCAAGCGTTGCGATTGCCGCCAAATCGGTTGCACACCGGGCGTCTGCGTCCTACTCCATTTCTGGCGGATCGAGCCCTGGCCTCCCCGTGGTTCCCGTTGGGGGCACCGCGGCCGCATGAGCCAGGCCTACCGCTGGCCTCGGACCGCTGCCAGTCCACCGAGCTCTGTGCCTGCTGCACGGCTGTGACCTCTAGTAGGTCCCGGAGCTCCCTGTGGATGCGCCTGCCCTCGTCGTCCACCGGCTCAGGCACCATGCACATAATCATTGTCGCTGCAGTG